>CAUYQU010039454.1:0-46476 GCA_963574635.1 Cheracebus regulus | reverse complement strand
GGGATGCAAGGCTGGTTCAACATACGCAAGTCTATAAACGTAATTCACCACATAAACAGAAACAAAGACAAAAACCACGATTATCTCAATAGATGCAGAGAAGGCCTTCAACAAAATTCAACAGCCCTTTATGCTAAAAACTCTCAATAAACTAGTTATCGATGGAACGTACCTCAAAATAATAAAAGCTATTTACGACAAACCAACAGCCAATATCATACTGAATGGGCAATAACTGGAAGCATTCCCTTTGAAATCTGGCATTAGACAAGGATGTCCTCTCTCACCACTCCTATTCAATACAGTATTGGAAGTTCTAGCCAGAGCAATCAAGCAAGAAAAAGAAATAAAGGGTATTCAATTAGGAAATGAGGAAGTCAAATTGTCTCTATTTGCAAACAACATGATTGTATATTTACAAGACCCTATGTCTCAGCCCAAAATCTCCTTAAACTGATAAGCAACCTCAGCAAAGTCTCAGGATACAAAATCAATGTGCAAAAGTCAAAAGCATTCCTATACACAATAACAGACTTAAAGAGAGCCAAATCAAGAATGAACTGCCATTCACAATTGCCACAAAGAGAATAAAATACCTAGGAATACAACTAACAAAGGATATAAAGGACCTCTTCAAGGAGAACTACAAACCATTGCTCAATGAAATAAGAGAGGACACAAACAGATGGAGAAACATTCCACGCTCATGGTTAGAAAGAATCAATATTGTGAAAATGGCCACACTGCCCAAAGTAATTTCTAGATTCAATGCTATCCCCATCAAGCTACCAATGACCTTCTTCACAGAACTGGAAAAAACCACCTTAAACTTCATATGGAACCAAAAGAGAGCCCGAATAGCCAAGTCAATTCTAAGCAAAAAGAACAAAGCTGGAGGCATCAAACTACCTGACTTCAAACTATACTACAAGGCTACAGTAATCAAAACAGCATGGTACTGGTACCAAAACAGAGATATAGACCAATGGAACAGAACAGATGCCTCAGAGGCAATGCCACACATCTACAACCATCTGATCTTTGACAAACCTGACAAAAGCAAGCAATGGGGATAGGATTCCCTGTTCAATAAATGGCGTTGGGAAAACTGGCTAGCCATGTGCAGAAAGCAGTAATTGGACCCCTTCCTGACACCTTACACTACAATTAACTCCAGATGGATTAAAGACTTAAACATAAGACCTAACACCATAAAAACCCACCAAGAAAACCTAGGCAAAACCACTCAGGATATAGGCATAGGCAAGGACTTCATGACTAAAACACCAAAAGCATTGGTAACAAAAGCCAAAATAGACAAATAGGACCTAATCAAACTCCACAGCTTCTTCACAGCAAAGGAAACAGTCATTAGAGTGAACTAGCAACCAACAGAATGAGAAAAATTTTTGCAATCTACCCATCTGAAAAAGGGCTAATATCCAGAATCTACAAAGAACTAAAGCAGATTTACAAGGAAAAAAAAAAAAAAACAAGCCCATTCAAAATTGGGCAAAGGATGTGAACAGACACTTTTCAAAAGAAGACATATATTAGGCCAACAAACATATGAAAAAATGTTCATCATCACTGGTCATTAGAGAAATGCAAATCAAAACTACATTGAGATACCATCTCATGCCAGTTAGAATGGCAATCATCAAAAAATCTGGATTTTTTATCCTCATCCAACAGATGCTGGAGAGGATGTAGAGAAATAGGAACACTTTTACACTGTTGGGAATGTAAATTAGTTCAACCATTGTGGAAGACAGTGTGGCGATTCCTCAAGGACCTAGAAATAGAAATTCCATTTGACCCAGCAATCCCATTACTGGATATATCTCCAAAGGATTATAAATCCTTCTATTATAAGACACATGCACACAAATGTTCATTACGGCACTGTTTACAATAGCAAAGACTTGGAACCAACCCAAATGCCCATCGATGATAGACTGGACAAGGAAAATGTGACACGTGCACACCATGGAATACTATGCAACCATAAAAAACGATGACTTTGTGTCCTTTGTAGGGACGTGGATGAACCTGGAAACCATCATTCTTGGCAAACTGACACAAGAACAGAAAATCAAACACCACATGTTCTCACTCATAGGTGGGTGTTGAACAATGAGAACACATGGACACAGGGAGGGAAGCATCACACACTGGGGTCTGTGCGGGGAAACTAGGGGAGAGACAGCAGGGGGTGGGGATTTGAGGAGGGATAACACGGGGAGAAATGCCAGATATAGGTGATGAGGAGGAAGGCAGCAAACCACACTGCCATGTGTGTACCTATGCAACAATTTTACCTGTTCTTCACATGTACCCCAAAACCTAAAATGTAATAAAAAATATATATTTTTTAAAAAAGAAAAGGGTTCTTATTATGTTGCCCAGTTTGGTTCCAGACTTCTGGTCTCAAGTGATCTTTCTACCTTGGCCTGCCGAAGTACTGAGATTACAGGGTCGCACACAGTGACTCATGCTTGTAAACCCAGCATTTTGGGAGGCTGAGGAGGGTAGATCACTTGAGGTCAGAAGCACAAAACCAGCCTGGCCAACATAGTGAAACCCTGTCTCTACTGAAAAACATAAAAATTAGCTGTGCATGGTGGTGCATGCCTGTAATCCGAGCTACTTGGGAGGCTGAGAGAGGAGAATCACTTGAACGCGGGAGGTGGAAGTGCAGTGGCGCTATCTCAGCTTACTGCACTCTAGCCTGGCAACAGAGCGAGATTTCATCTCAAAAATAAAAGAGGGCGGGTGCTGGGGTTACAGGTTTGAACCACTATGACAGGCCTAGGCTAGCTTTTTAATGTTTATTTTTCTACTGGAAAATTTACTTCAAGAAGGGTGGAATATGCCTATTTTTGTTCACTGCTGGAGCACCAGCTCTTAAACCAGGACCTGTGTATGGTAAGTGACCAGTGAATAGTTTATCTAATAAGTTAAATTGAACTGACTCTGTGACTACAAATAAGAGCAAAAGCAAAATCATTTTCAGTAATATTCATACAAAAATTATATTTCACATATTTGTTTTAAGGAAAATATTCAATTTTTATTTTATCATGCACCCCACAACTAAATAAATGTTTTAAAACATTTAATATATAAATACATTTTCTGAATTTTCAGTTTGAAAAATCTCTTTTTAAATAATTTTAACTGATTGGGAATAAAATTTAATGTAGTAATATATTTCTAAATGTTACTACATTATGATAACTATAAGACTGAAGTTTTGTCAATGATAAGAGAAAATATTTTTAGTAATTTATTTTTCATTCTGAGAATAATTTTTTACCAGCATTTGAAGGATAATTAAGGTAGGGCATCATATTTCAAAACTAACATAATTGTATAAATTAAAAGTATTACTTATTTTTACCATTTTATTTCTATTTTTAATAGCTGATAATGCCAGTGGCAATCTTTTAAAAGATTAAAGCTTTTATTTTTCCCCTTTTAATGTAGAAAAAACAGATCTTTTATTTTGATCATCTTTGTCTCCCTCATGTTTGAGTCTATAACTGGCACTTGTAAATGATCAGTAAATATAAGTCTCTTATTTAAAAATGGGTGAATGAGTGAGTTAATAGAGGAATGGCTGAAATAGTTAATGTACATATTCAAATAATTTTTGAAATTTCTAATTATACATCCCTGTCACCTATTATTATTTGAGAATATGACAATGTAGTAGTTAATATGCAAGGCTGACACAACAAATGAACTAAAGCTGCCATATCCTTGTGTAGTTTCTCTCTTTGAATCTACAAAGAGAGATTCAAAGAGAGAATCTATGTTATGAGTTGAATTGTGTCATCCCCCCACCCCCAAAATTCATATGTTGATGTCCTAACTCCAAATATCTCAGAATATATCTTTATTGGGAGACAGGATCTTTATAGAAATAATGAAGAGAGGTCATTAGGGTGGGCTCCAGTCCCATTTCATTGGTGTACTATAAATAGGAAAATTTAGATGTAGACACACATACAGGGAAATTTTCTTGTAAAAATGAAAGCAGAGGTCTATAAGCCAAAGAATGCCAAAGATTGCCAGACAAACATCAGAAGCTAGGGAAAAGTCACAGAATGGATTCTTCCTTGCAACTCTGAATCTAGGAACCTGCTCTCTTCATTCCTTGATCTAAAATTCCCAGCCTTCAGAGGGAAAAAAAAAAAAATAAGTTTACGTTTTCTAAGCCACTAAGTTTGTGGTGCTTTGTTACAATTGCACCAGAAAACTAATACACCCGTTTACTTGTCCTTTTGTTTCTTTGAAATTATTTATATACTTATTAATTTGGTGATTAGCCTGTGACAAATAAAATGCTGCAGAAACAATACTGCATGACTTCTCTGAGTAGATTATAAGCTGTCTTGCAGCTTCTACCTGAATCTTTGGAATGCCCTTTTTTTGTGTGTGGAAAAACCATCTGACATGTAAAAAGTCTAATTAACCTGAGATTGCAAACCTGTGATGGATAGCAGGATGGCACGATAGGCCAAACTAGTCACCACTCGGAGTGGTCATAAGGAGAGAGAAAGAGAGTCTTGAAATTCCAGCCAAACCAGCTATTCCAAACCAGGTGTCAGACATATAAGTAAAGAAGTCATGTTGTTTTTAAGGATGATGAGTATTCTGTTGTGTATATGTACTACATCTTCTTTATCCATTCATTTGTTGTTGGACATTAGGCTAATTTCATATCTTGGCTGTTTTCAATAGTGCTACAATGAACATGAGAGGGCAGAAATCTCTTTGACAAACTGATTTCCAATCTTTTTGGGAAAATACCCAGAAATAATATTGCTGGGTCACATGGTAATTGTATTTTTTTTTATATTTTAAGAAATTTTGATATTGTTTTCTATGGTGACTATACTCTAATATTTGAGATGATGGATATGTTAATAGTTTAATTATTTCACATTGGATCATAAATCACAACATCACATTGTACTCCATTAATTTATACAATAATAAATTGTCAATTTGTAATTTTTTGAAAGCCACATTGAATATCCTCTTCAGTTGAATCTTTGTGTAACTCCAGGTCCTTCTGCCAAATGTTGGCTATTGTCTGAGACACCTAAAGTGAGAACAAGCTAAGTCAACCCACAGAGACATGTGATTTCGTAATACCTTGTTCTAAGTCACTAAGTTTTTGAGAGGATAGGCAGCAGTAGATAGCTGGGACACTACATGTCTGGAGTTAGGTTGGAGTAGTTGGGTGTTTCTCAAAGTGCTGTCACTAGACCAGCAGCACCAGCATCACTGGGAACTTGTTAGAAATACAGATTCTTGGACTCCAGCCCAGAAACTCTAGTGATAGGGCTCCACTGTTTGCGGTTTAACAAGCCCTCTGGGTGATTCTCACTCACATTCTAGTTTTAGAACAACTTTAAATTCTTTCTGAAATCTTTATACTTTTGGTTGATGGAGACCAAATACAGGAAAAAGATCAACCTTATCACAGCAGAAGGAGTACTATAATATCTGTGCAGTGCCAGCCTTTCAGCCTCCACTCATGGTAAGCCTCCGCAGCCCTTCATTTTCTATGTGCTCTGCTCTCTCCAGAAGTCCATGGGCTTCCTGAAAGTCACTGCCTCTTCCTGAATTTCTTTTCCTTTTTTTAAAAAAGAAAATATTTTTGACAGGTTTTCCCAGTAACCTTTTTATCTTGCTAAACTCCACTTTCTCATGGGAATCCTAGCTGACTTCCTGACTAGGTCAACTTTCCTGTTAATGGGCCTTCAGTGCACTATGTACCTTTTCTTCAGATCACTTGTCACATTTGAATGTGCACACGTTTGTACAATCATTTAGAAGTGTGCCTCCTCCCACAATAGACTGTAAACTCATCAGAGCAGGAACAATGTTAGCATGAGAAAGAGCAAGATAAAAATCAGCAAACTGATTTCTCACTCAGGAATTAGTAATAATAATATTTATGCAAACTCTTGTTAGCATTCCTTTGCAGAACATGTACATTTGGCTAATTATCTCATTTAAAACAGCTTGTAAATTACAGTGATAAGGTCAGATCCTCAAGTTGTAATTTAAAGAAACAATTATTTTTGTCACTATATCATGCATATCACACTTTTTCCAAAAGCAGTGAAGCCTGTTGAAATATGTTGTGTGTTTTGAACCATAAAGTTGAAATTTTTTCTATTACCAAGTAACAGTATTTTTAAAAGAAGGTAATTTAGAAACATTTGAGAAGGCTTTTTATTTAGTAATAGCCTTGTTGGCTTATGTTTTTTGTATAACATGCTTTTATAAGTATATTCAGATATAATAATTCAATAGCAAATGTATGAGCAACATTTCTTTTAAGGGATCGTTTTCAACATATTTAAAAATTAGCATGCCATAGAAAATGAGCAATCAAAATGGCCATCTGCTACTATGTTCCAGCAGGATCTAGGAGGACAACCTGTGCTGTAGTAGGTCTGAATTCTTTCTTTCCACATTATGGTTTCAAGAAGGTCTGGGAAGATGCAGAGGAGGGGCCAAGGTAACCTTTGTGCTTGGGAGGGATGAGCTTCAAACAACAGCATTACATTATCTGTTCACACTGACTACTAGCAACCCCTCAGCCTGGTTCTGTGAACTTCAGGGTGAGCTAAGATAAGTGGGACATATTTCCCTACACAAAAAATGTTATATTCTAGCAAATATATGAAAATTATACAACTAGACAAAAAGAGTTTTTAACAGAGGTGAAAAGTAATAATAGATTTCATTAGTAAACATTGCTATTCGTTTAGCTAGATATATAGAATGGGAACAATCTTAAAAATATTTAATAATATAAAATTTATTATTTTCAATTATTATAGTTTAAATTAGATTATTCAATTATTTTCTTTAGCTTAAATTCAGAATTTTAATTGTTATATATAATTCATATTTTAATTTTGAACATTGTTTTATACATATGACACACACACACACACATATATATATATATATTTTTAAATTCTGAAATATAAGTAAAGAGGAAATGATATGATTTGGCTCTGTCCCCACCCAAATCTCATCTTGTATTGTAGTTTCAATAATTCCTACATATTATTGGAGAGACTTGGTGAAAGGTAATTGAATCATGAAGGCAGTTGCCCCCATGCTGCTGTTCTTATGATAGTGAGTGAGTTTTCACAAGATCTGATGGTTTTATAAGAAGATTTTTCCTTTTTTGCTTGGCCATTCCCCTTGCTGACACCATACGAAGAAAGCTGTGTTATTTTCCTCTTCTGCCATAATTGTAAGTTTTCTGAGGCCTCCTCATGCCTGTGAAACTGTGAGTTGATTAAACTCCCTTTCCTTATAAATTACTCAGTCTTGGGTATATCCTTATAGCAGCATGAGCAAGGATTAATATAGTAAATTGGTACTGGGTGAGATTCTGCTGTAAAGATACCCATAAATGTGGAAGCAACTTTGGAACTGGGTAACAAGCAGAGGTTGGAACAGTGAGAAGAGCTCAGAAAAAGATAGAAAAGTATAGGAAAGTTTTGATCTTTGTAGAGACTTGTTGAATGGCTTTGACCAAAATACTCATAGGGATATGGACAATAAAGTCCAGGTTGAGGTGGTCTCAGATACAGACAAGGAACTTCTTGGGAAGTAGAGCAAAGGTGACTCTTGCTATACTTTAGCAAGGAGACTAGTGGTTTTTTGTCCTGCCCTAGAAATCTGTGGAACTTTGAACTTAATAAAAATAATTTAGGGCATCTGGTGGAAGACATATCTAAGCTAACAGTGTTCAAGAGAAGCAGAACATAGAAGTTTTAAAACGTGCAGGCTGACGACAATGCAGTAGAAAAGAAAAACCCATTTTCTAAGGAGAAATTTAATCTGCATCAGAAATTTATGTAAGTAATGAGGAGCCAAATGCTAATCACCAAGACAATGGGGAAAATGTCTTCAGGGTATGTCAGAGAGCTTTATGGCAGCGCCTCCCATCACAGGCCTGGAGACCTAGGAGGGAAAGATGATTTCCTATGCTGGATCCAAGATGTCACTGTTGTGTGCAGCCTAGGGACTTGGTGTCCTGCATCCTAGCTGCTCCAAGTATAGTTAAAAGGGACCAAGGTATAGCTCAGGTCATGGCTTCAGAGGGTGCAAGCCCCAAGCCTTGGCAGCCTCCATGTAGTATAGAGCCTGTGGGTGCACAGAAATCAAGATTTACATTTGGGAACCTCTGCCTAGATTTCAGAGGATGTATGGAAACACCTGGATGTCCAGGCATAAGTTTACTGCAGGGGCAGTGCCCACAGACAGGCAGAAGAACCTCTGATAGAGCAATGAAGAAGGGAAATGTGGGGTGAGGGCCCCCACACAGAGTCTCCACTGGGGCACTGCCTGTTGGAGCTGTGAGAAGAGGGCCGTCATCCTCCAGATCCCAGAATGGTTGATTTACGAACAACTTGCAGTCTGTGCCTGGAAAAGCTGCAGACACTTAATGCCAACCCATCAAAGCAGCCAGGAGGGGGTCTGTACCCTACAAAGCTACAGGGGCATAGCTGCCCAAGACCATAAGAGTCCACCTCTAGCATCAACATGGCCTATATATAAGACATAGTGTCAAAGAAGATTGCTGTGGAACTTAAAGGTTTAATGACTTCCCTATTAGATTTGGGACTTGGTTGGGACTTGGAGCTCCTTTGTTTTGGCCAAGTTCTCCCATTTAGAACAGGTGTATTTACCCAATACCTATGCCCCCATGGTACCTAGCAAGTAACTAACTTGCTTTTGATTTTATAGTCTCATGGGCAGAAAGGACTTGCCTTGCCTCTGATGAGGCTTTCAGTTTGGACTTCTGAGTTAATCCTGGACTGAGTTCAGACTTTGGGAGACTGTTGGGAAGACATGATTGTGTTCTGAAATGTGAGGACATGAGATTTGGGAGATGCCAGGGATGAAATTGTATGGCTTGGCTGTGTCCCCACCAAAATCTCATCTTAAATTTTAGTTCCCATAATCCCCTGTGTCATGATAGGGACCTGATAAGAGGTTGTTGTTCTGCTGTTCTACTGATAGAGATTGAGCCCTCACGAGATATGATGATTTTAAAGGGGCTTTCCCTCTTTTGTTTGGCACTTTTCCTTGCTGCTGCCATGTAAAGAAGGATGTGTTTGCTTCCCCTTTCACCATGATTGTAAGTTTGCTGAGGCCTCCCCTACCCTGAAGAACTGGGAGGCAATTAAACCTCTTTTCTTTACAAATTACCTAGTCTCCCATGTGTCGTTATAGCAGGATGAGACAAATACAGGAGGTATAAAATTTTAAATGTAAGAATGGTATTACAATGATCCTTGTATAAATATGCCTAGTTTAACTATAAATATGTACTAGTAACTTTAATGACTATAGTATACCCTTCCCCATTTTACCCTTTTCTAAAATAAGTTTTGTGTGATTATTTTATTTTACATTTTTCTTCACAGATTCATCTCATTTATATATATGTGGGTATGAACACAAGATTTTGTCTGCTGTGCTACTTTATAGGAAAGAAATTTTATTCTGTATTTTATTTCCTGACTTTGATTCTTTAGTTTGATATTATGTTCTGAGATCTATTTATGTTTAAGTACAGAATTATAGCTCATTATTATGTATTAGTGTGTATTATTTAATAGAAAGAATACAGAAGAATTTACTCACTCCTTTTACCATTGAAGAAAATTTTGTTGTTCCCATTTTGTTGAATTGCAAATATTACTATTATGTAGAATTTCGACTTTATTCCGTGATGCATATAAATTCTTCTGGGCTATGTAACAGGAGTGGCATTGCTAGGAGATAGGATATTCACTAACAGATTCAATTAAAACTTAATTTTCCATCAAGCTATCTTTTTCTCATTAATTCATAGAAGTTATTTTTTATCTATTGGAAACAAATAGGGATATATATGCTTTAAATACCTTTTCCCTGATTATTACTTTGCTCTTTATTGTGTTTTATATATTTTTTAAAATGTTAAATTTACTTGAGTTTATTATTATTTAACTTTATTGTTTATAATTTCTCTGTGTTGTTTAATATCTATGCTAGAAACAAGTCATGAGGATCTTTTAAATTTTTTCTAAAAGCTTCAAAGTTTTAATTTTGACATTTAATTCCTTAATTCATCTTGAATTTGTCTGGGTTTATTTTGTCAGTTTGTGATCCATTTTAATTTTTCTCTACACAGATATACTGTCTTACAGAAGAAATTACATATCAATCCACCTCTTCTGCAATGACCTATAAAAACCAGGTATAATATTTATGTTTTTTACATATTCACAGATCAGTATCTCCTGTTGATCTACTCTGTGTATTTATTCTTTAAACAATACACCACTGATTTAATTCTACAGTTTTCTAATAATTCTTGACATTTTGCTGGACAAATCTGCAGTAATTAATGAACATTGAAACATTTTCTTTCTACATATTCTCATTGGAGAAAAATAAATGTGTGTTAAATGATATTTGGCATAAGTCCTAAGAAAAAAGTTAAAGATAAGTTAAAATATAAAAGATTAATAATATAAATATAATCTCTGTAATTTGAATAGTTATGAATTTAAATGTTGGTAAAAACTAAAGATTCATCACAAATTGTCTTTGTTTGAAGCAGCCATCAGAGTCTTTTTAGTGACCTAAACATTATGTAATAATAATGTTATTATTATATAATGATAGCTTCAAATATCTCTGAAAGGTTAAAGAATTATTAATATTTCATGTACATGTAAACATATGTAAATGTACTACTTAAGAGAGTGCAATCCAGCTCTAAAATGGTTACTTAAAATTCATGTGCAATACTTTTTTTTTGAAAATTGGATATTCCAAATGTCTAGTTTCATAACAGGAAGTTTTTTTTTTTTTTTACAAATTCTCCTAGATATTCATATGCTTATACCTTAAATCTCTGGTTATATCTGTTATAGTTTATAATATCTCCAATAGGGAGTAGTCTGCCATAAATTTCTTTCAAAAATTTTATCTGTCTTCTAATTTGTTTTTCTACAATTTTTTGTCTATTTTTTTTTTGTGATTTTTTAGTAGCATCATTGACTACTAAAATAGTACTTACTTACATATTGATCTCTTTTAAAATCTGTTTCTTCCATGGGAATATAAACTTCATGAGAGCAAAATTTTCATCATATAATGTTCGTTTTATTCTTCCACTTTAAAAAATGTAAATAGGTTTAATTTCGTCGTAGTATACATTTCTTTTGCTCTACTTATCAAGATAACTGAGGATTGTAAATTCTGCTAACAAAACACAGTGAGAAGAAGTAGGAAGAGAACTATGATGGGAGAAACAAGCCCTACTTCTTCAGATTCTGTTGGTGTGAAAAAACACAGGAAGAAGAATTTGATTTAGAAACACATTCTACCAACTACTTTTCTTGTTTTCTACAATCATATATCCACTGCCTCTTAGACTTGTTTGCAAAAATTTGTTTTATGCCTTGCTCTAAAACCTGGTAATGTGAAAATATGCACACACTATAACAAAGTAAAACAAAATTGAAACAAGTAAGCAAAAAAAAAAAAAAAAAGTTTAGAAAAAGAAGATACAGCCTGGAATGCTTGATATATAGGTTTTACAATAAGAAGTGATTTCTACTTAATAAACTTGTGTCGTAGAGTGAATAAAGATCTACCTAACATCCAAATGACAAGAAAAAGCCAAAACAGACCAAAACTAGGCACCAACTAGTAATTTTTAAATGCAAAGAAAAAGTTTTTGAAAGAAATTAAAAGTGCTACTATAGTGAACACACAAGAAAGTGAAACAGTTTTATTTCTAATATGAAGAAAGTTTTAATGGTCTGAATAGAAAATCAAACCAGACACAACACTCACTTAAGCCAAATTGCAATCTAGAGCAAGGCCCTAACCCTCTTCAGTTCTATAAAGGGTGACAGAGGTAATGAAGCTGAAGAAGAAACATTTTAAGCTAGCTGAGGTTGGTGCATAATATTTAGGGAATGAAACCATCTCTATTACACAAATGTTCAAGGTGAAGCACCACATGCTAATGGAAGAAGTTGCAGCAAGTTATCCAGAAGATCCAGCTGAGATCATTGATGAAGGTGGCTACACTAAACAACAGATTTTCAATACAGATACAACAATCTTATATTGAAAGAAGACACCATCTAGAATGTTCTTAACAAGAGAGGAGACGTCAATGACTTGCTTCAAAGTTTCAAGGGACAGACCAACTCTCTTGTTAGGAGAGCTAATGCATCTAGTGACTCGAAGTCATTGTTTATTTACCATTTGAAAATCCTAACGTCCTTAAGAATTATGCAACATCTACTCTGCCTGTGCTCTGCAAATGGAAGAACAAAGCCTGGATGGCAACATACCTATTTATAGCAGGGTTTGATCAATAGGTTTGTTTTTTTTTTTTTTTTTTTTTTTTGGAGACAGAGTCTCGCTCTGTCACCAGGTGTCAGGCTGGAATGCAATGTTGTGATCCTGGCTCACTGCAACCTCTGCCTCCCGGGCTCAAGCGATTCTCCTGCCTCAGCCTCCTGAGTAGCTGGGACTACAGGCACGCACCACCACGCCCAACTAATTTTTGTATTTTTTAGTAGAGACAGCGTTTCACCATGTTGGCCAGGATGTTCTCAATCTCCTGACGTCGTGATCCGCCCGCCTCGGCCTCCAAAAGTGCTGGGATTACAGGCGTGAGCCACCGCGCCCGGCCTGATAAATAGTTTAAGCCCACGTTTGAAACTTCTTCTCAGAAGAAAGATTATCCTTTTGAATATCACTGCTCATTGAAAATGCACGTAGTCACCCATGAACTCTGAGGGAAATGTACAAGGAAATGAATGTTTTCATGTCTGTTAACATAACAGCCATTCTACAGCCATTAATCAAGGAGAAATTTCAAGTCTTATTTAAGAAATACATTTTGTAAGGCTACAGCTGCTGTAGAAAGTGATTCCTCTGATGGCTCTGAGCTGAGTAAATTGAAAACCTTCTGGAAAGGATTTATAATTGTAGATGACTTTGAAAACATAAATGATTCTTACGAGGAGGTAAAACTATCTACATTCACAGCAGTTTGGAAGAAGTTAATTCTAGCTCTCATGAATGATTTTGAGGAATTCAAGACTTCAGTGGAGGAAATAACTGCAGATGTGGTAGAAACAGCAAGAGAACTAGATTTAGAGGTGGAGCCTGAAGATATGACTGAATTACTACAATATCAAGGTAAAACTTGACAGGGGGAGATTCTTATGAATAAGAAAAGAATGTGGTTTCTTGAGATGGGCTCTACTGGTAACCATGATGTGAATATTGTTGAAACAACAACAAAGGATTTAAATATATAAACTTAGTTAATAAAGCAGTGGAAAGGTTTGGGAGATTTGACTCCAATTTTGTAATAAGTTTTACTGTGCGCAAAATGCTGTAAAACAGCATCACATGGCACAGAGAAATATTTAATGAAAGGAAGAGTCAACAGATGTGGAAAACTTTATTGTTGTCTTATTTGTAGAAATTGTCACAGTCAACCAATCTTCTGCAACTACCACTCTCATCAGTCCGCAGTCATCAACATGGAGAAAAAAATCCACCACCAGCAAAAAGATATGACTCTCTAAAGGCTCAGACGATCTTTAGCATTTTTAGCAGTGTTTTTACTTAATGTATGTAACATTTTTTCTAGGCATAATGCTGTTGGTCACTTAATAGACTCTAGTATAGTGTAAATACAACTTTTATATACACTGGAAAACCAAAATATTTCTATGACTTGCCCTATTGGTGTATTAAATTTATTGTGGTGGTATGACACCTGTAATATCTGTGAGATATGTCTATGTATTACATTTTAAATGGACATGTAGTAATCTTCAACATTTAGAATATGTATTTCATACTGATGCTTTGGTTAAGCTAAAATAATTATTTTTTTCTTTATCAAATTCTAAAAATTATGAAATCTACTATTTAAGTTTCCATTACAAATGTATGTGCTTCATGTTTAAACTTCTATGATAATCTATGTTATATGATACACCAGAGAGGAGAATAAAGGCATAATGTTTATTTTTAATTGAATTTGTGCTAGTCATTTGTATTAATAAACTAAGAAGATTTATAATATCCTAATGTGTTTCTATTAGTCATAAAAAAGTATAACTATATTGATGTATAGTCATCAGTCTTCAGTCATTTTCTGGATATAATTCTTTAGGGAAGAAGGCTCAGCTATTCATGTGAAGGTCATTATTACACTCCTATATGATGGTTGAAATGATAAGTGACTTCTGCTTAATAGATGTCATGTTTTTATGCACCTTCATTCATCTCCCTAATTTGATATCTCCTCTTTTTTCATTTGTTTGCTTTCCTCATTTTTAAGTGTACTTCTTTAAATTATATGGCTCTCTTAATACCAAACTATGATAATTATCTTTATTAACTCAATCTCTCAGGTAAGCTGCTTGTATATATAAAGTTAGGCCACTAAAAAGCCATTTAATAGCTGTGAGTTACAACTGTAGTTCTGAGAAAATGATCAAGATGCATTAACTTGTTTTTCGTGAGTCTTTCTTCAGCATTATCCAGGATTTAAAAATATATACATATTTACAAAATAAAAACTTCATTCATGTAGCATATTTCTTATTTCATTATTTCTTTCATTTTTTTACACATTTAATCTTTAGACTGATAAGCATATAGTTAAATTGAACTTGCCTAGGCTAATATCTTAAAGCTAAATTTAAGTTCCTTGAGAAATGATATTCTCTACATCATTTTTTAAGGATTTAAGAATACTTGTTAAACATACACATCTGTAGGTATATTTTTCTATCCTGCTATGAATAACTGCCCAAGACTGAGTAACTTATAAGAAAAGAAGTTTAAATGTCTCACGGTTTCACTTGGCTGAGAGGCTTCAGAAAATTAAAACCATGGCAAAAGATGAAGGAGAACAAGAATTTTCTTCTCATGGTGGTAGGAGAGAGAAGAGTGAGAAGCAAAGAGGGAAGAGTCCCTTATAAAACCATCAAATCTTGTGAGAATTCACTCACTATAATGAGAACATCATAGGAAAACTATCTCCAGGATCATATTACCTCCAACTGGTTTCCACCAGTGCCCAATGAGCACTCTGTGTGGAAGTTCTGACTGCATATTTTCCTTCTGCCTTGCCCTAGCAGAGGTTCTTTATGAGAGCTCCACCCTATAGACAACTTCTGCCTGGATATCCAGGTACTTCCATACATCCTCTGAAATCTAGGCAGAGGTTCCCAAACCTCAATGTTTTACTTCTGCAAACTTGCAGGCCCAACACCACATGCAAGGTACTAAGGCTTGGGGCTTGCCCTCTCTGAAGCTTGAGCTGTACGTTGGCTTTTAGCCACTGCTGGTATGCAAGACAGCAAGTCCCAAGACTCCACAAAGCATCCAGGCCCTGGGCCTAACCCACAAAACTACTTTTTCCTCCTAGGCCTCTGAGCATGTGATGGTATGGGCTGCTTTGAAGACCTCTGATGTACCGTGGAGAAAATTTCACCATTGACTTAGTGATTGACATTAAGCTGCTCACTACTTATGCAGATTTCTACAGATAGCTTGAATTTCTCCCCAGAAAATGGATTTTTATTTTCTATTACATCATCAGGCTGCAAATTATCCAAACTTTTATGCTCTGCTTCTCTTTTAAACATAAGTTCCAATGCCAAACCATCTCTTTGTGAATGCATAAAACTAAATGTTTTAAAAGCATCTAGATCACCTCTTGAATGCTTTGCTGATTAGAAATTTCTTCTGCCAGATATACTAAATCATCTCTCTGAAGTTCAAAGTTCCACAGATCTCTAGGGTAGGAGAAAATGACATAGTCTCTTTGCTAAAGCATAGCAAGAGTCACCTTTATTCCAGTCCCTAAAAAGTTTCTTATCTTCATCTGAGACCACCTTAGCCTGTACTTCATTGTCCATATCCCTATCAGGAATTTGGTCAAAGCCATTCAACAAGTCTCTAGGAAATTCCAAACTTTCCCACCTCTGTCTTCTTCTAAGCTCTCCAAACTATTCCAATCTCTGCCTGCTACCCAGTTCCAAAGTTGCTTCCACATATTCAGGTATCTTTATAGCAGCACCCTACTCTTTGCAGTACAAATTTACTATATTACTCCATTTTCACACTGTTATAAAGAACTTCCTGAGATTGGGTAATTTATACATGAAAGAGCTTTAATTGACTCCTAGTTCTGCATGGCTGGGGAGCCCTCAGGAAACTTTCAATTATGGTGGAAGGTGAAGGAGAGGCAAGGACCTTCACATGGTGGCAGGAGAGAGAAGACTAAGGAGTGAAGCAGGAAGAATCTCTTATAAAACCATCTGATCTCATGAGAATTCAATCACTATCATAACAGCAGCAGGGGAGAAACTGCCCCTATGATCCAATAACCTTCACCTGTACTTCCCTTGACACATAAGGATTACAAGGATTTTCTTTCAAGATGAGATTTGGGTGGGAGAACAAAACCTAACCATATCAGTAAACATTATGTTAATTGCTTTGAATACTATGAATAAGCTATAAGTAGATAATTAAAATTCCTCAAGATGCTTTCAACAGTCAGTAAATATGAGAATTTAGTAAACAGTATACAATTTTATGTCACACATTATTAAAGAATCTGATACTGAATAAACCTTTACCTTTCTGACTTACTATGCCTTATTTTTAAATACATTGAATTATTTTAACAGCATAAAGTTTATTCATGATCTGTCAATAATTCCTATAGAATGAGGATCAACCTTGCTGTATATAAGCTTCAAACATATTCATAGCACTAGATTTTAAAAATAATCATAAGTAAAGTACAAGGCAGGAAATTTCAACAAATCATAGTAGACTAGTATGTGGGAAACAATTTATTTCAAAGAATTTCTTCTATGTGGTATAGCTTAATGGTAATTTCAGGAGTATAATTTCAGCCAGCCAGTGGAGTCAGACATATCTAGGTTTCATCTCCATTTCACTACCAACCACCTTAGTGATCCAGAATTTATTTCTTAAACTTTTTGCCTGAACATTCTCTATGGGATCTCTATTCTGTTACATTTTTCTATGGATCTTATTTTCTACCAGTAACACTGTTTTGATTACTATAACCTTGTAGTACAATTTAAAGTTGGGTAATATAGGCCAAATGCTGTGGCTCACAACTGCAATCCTAGCACTTTGGGAGGCCGGGGTGACGTCAAGTTCACTTGATGTCAGGAGTTCAAGACCAGCCTGGCCGACATGGTGAAACCCTGTCTCTACTAAAAAAATACAGAAATTAGCCAGCCAGTGTGGTGCATGCCGGTAATCCCAGCTACTTGGAGGCTGAGGCAGGAGAATTCTTGAATCTGGGATGTGGAGGTTGTAATGAGTTGAGCTCACGCCATTGCACTCCAGCCTGGGGTACAAGGGTAAAATTTCTTCTCAAAAAAAAAAAAGTTAGATAATATGATACCTCCAGATTTATAATATTTTATAGGATTTCTTGAGCTATTTGGGCCCCTTTTTGGCTCCATAAATTTTAAGATTGTCTTTTCTAATTCTGTAAAAAAATAATATTGGTGTTCTAATAGTAATTGCATTGAATCTGTAGATTGCTTTGGGCAGTATGATCATTTTCATGATATTGAATCTTTTCAATCCATGAGCATGGGATGTATATTCATTTGGTTGTGGTCATCTAGATTCTTTTCAGCAGTGTTTTGTAGTTCTCCTTGCAGAGACCTTTCATGTCTTTGCTTAAGTATGTTCCTATGTATTTTATTTTATTTTGTATTGCTATTGTAAAAGGGATTTAGTTCTTGTAATTACTTTCTTTGGAAGTTTTTATATGTGCTTGATGGTGTGCCAAGGACTTTATACTATCATGTTAATATTTCAACCAAATCTCTGAAATAGAAGATAATCTCTTGATCTACAAGGAACTCAAATTAGCAAGAAAAAAGAAATAATTCACTTGAAATGTGAGCAAAAGAATAGGCATTTATCAAAAGAAGATATACAAATGGTTAATAAACATATGAAAATATGTGCAACATCATTCATCATCATTTAATTTTAATGCAAATTAAAAGCACATCAAGATACCCCTTTACCGAGTCAGAATAGCCATTATTGAAAAGTCAAAAAACAGTAGATATTGGTGTGGATGTGGTGAAAAGGGAATGTTTATACACTGCTGGTGATAATGTAAATTAATACAATCTCTATGGAAACAGTATGGGGATTTCCCAAACAACTAACAGTACCATTTGGTCCAGCAATCCCACTAATGATTATCTACTCAAAGGAAAAGAAATCAAAAGACATCTGCATGTGTATATTTATTGCAGCACAGCTGACGATTGCAAAGATATGGAATCAACCTAACTGCCCATCAACCAATGAGTGGATAAAGAGGATGTGGCATGCATATATAAATCTACACACACACACACACATATATATATATATAATGAAATACTACTGAGTCATAAAAAAGAATGAAATAATGCCTTTTGCAGGAACTTGGATGAAACTGGAGGTTTTTGTTCTAAGAGAAGTAATTCAGGAATCAAAAATCGATACAGCTCTAAAATTGATAGGATAGGTTGCACAGAAGTAATTTACACATAAATTTTTAAAATATTAATGAAGATTTACTATACCCATGAAAAAATAACTTTCTTAGTTTACATAACATGAACACATTATTCATTACCTTTTTCTTATTATTCTCCTCTGCAAAGTGCAGATAGCAGTATCTCCTGTTCCTGCACATTGGTTTGGAATCACATGAGAGGTAACTCTAACATGTTTAGATATTTTACTGAAGAAATAAGAATACCAATGCTCTCTTTACTTTTGCATTAAGTGTCATAAAAGTATGAAAATCAGAAGTGTATAAATAATGATTAAATTTGAAATCATGAAGGGAAGTGCACAGAGCTTCAGGGCAGACACAGTATGAAACAGAATACTTTTTCCTTGGAAGAGGGGTTACAAAAGGTTAGTTTGTCTTCTAATCAGCAGTGTGGGATTAAATTCCAGGTCAATCCTGTCAGGTAGATTTCCATACATGATGTCCTTTTGTGAGAGCTCATGATCCTGCAATTTTGCCTCTGCCATCCTACTTACTATTCTCCTCTGTCCTTTGGAACTTAGCCCCAGCCCCTCCACCAATAACTTTCCCTTTCAATCCAAGCATGCTGAATGTCTGGCACTATCATGTAGATTATTATTAATCTTTGCTGAGAGAGCACACTGACACCTAATTTTGTTACTATGTTCTCTAATATGTTCATGATAAAACAATGTGTATCAGAAACATTAATGTAGTATCCAAGTTACTCCATTACCATTTTCATCAAATTTCATAAATCTCAGCTCTTACAAATAAAAAAACAAACATTGACTGGTTTCTAATTACATGACAATCTGTGACAGAATTAAAGGCAGAGTCTAGGTCTACAAGCATGCCTTCCCTTCTGCCACTATGACTTGCTGTTTAGAATTAAATCCAGCTGAAAGCCTCGCCATGTGCCCTCTTGAGGGAGACAGAAAGGACTGGTAAGTGATTGAAAGGTTAGCTTATGTTTTAAATTTGAGTTTCTTTCATATTGCAGTGGTGGTTCAGAAAAGAAAGAATTGGTCACTACTAGAGTCCCTGGTTCAATGTAAGCATCATCCCCACAGGGTTGAAAGAGCTTTGAAACATAACAGATCCCTTCCCCATCCCCAAGCCTACTCATCTCCAGCCCTGAACAAAGAACAGAAAGTGAAAATAATACAAAAAAGAGATGATAGAAACCACAAGTGTTCCAGAATACCATGGGGTCCTGCTCTGTTTACATCTGAAATAAAATTCCCATAGCTAGAGGCAAGTCTTTGAATTGAGGTGAAATAATTATCTCTAGAAAATTACTCTTAAAATATACGAATGGCTCAGCCCTCATTAACACACTGTCACAGTTTACTTTATCAAATTAAGAAGTTGATGCTCTCAGGGCTCTGCAGATAAGCGGAGAAAAAAAAATGTTGCTTTTACTTCAGGAAATTGAAAAGATCTCAAACATAGCCCTGGGTAGGAAGGGAAGGTCTACAAAGGACTCCACAGTGGAGTCTGCCCTCCCGAGGGCTGTGATAGAAGCATAGCCAGTCATAGTGCCTGAGGTAGGCAGGCTGTGAGTCTAAACTTGCATTTTCTTCTCTACAGTCTAACCAAGGTTTTCTTTTTTTCTGACATGGTCATGCTTATGATATGTCAGAACATTTAAAATATTTCCTTTTGTATTTTAAAGGGAATTGGAGAAGGAGAGTAGATTTATAAATTTTGCTATGCTGCAAAATTGTGACATTAATTTTGAAATTTTCTGAGAGCAAAGATGGTTAAACACTATACTCATCTTTTAGAAATAATTGTAAAACATGCTTATTTCCCCAAAAAGTTTTATTCTATTGAAGAAATCAGGAATTACAACTTTATTTAGAAGCCTTCCTGATGACAAAGGAAAAAAAAAGTTGCCTTTCAAGGCGATTTTTTAAAAATAGCAATTTCAAAAATTTTAGAAACCTGAATATACATATATACACATAGAATGTAAATTTAATATTTATGTCTTTAATGAAAAATAAACTAATAAATATACTTGAGAGACTTATTTATAACCACAAAAATCTGAAATCAAAGTTTAAGGCTAGCCCAGAGCTTGCTTTGTTTCAATAGAACTGTAACTATTTTTAAAATACATCTCAATTGAAGTTTTCTTTCACCATGCAATGCAGTAATATACCCAGACTGTTTGGGGATATTTAATCAAAATATGGTTTTGAGAGGAATGAATTTACATATTTCATTTTTCCTACCTATACTGGAGAATCTCTGGTAATTAAAACAATTACTGAGATTATGCCTTTGCAGTCATTCTTCACAGGTGAGGGTAGAAAAAACTCTACAGTATATCACATTTACTTAATAGCTTCGTATGTCAATTATACAACAGTTTTGAAACTACAATTATTATATTTGGGGTTGTTTATTAATTTTCTACTTTATCTTCTCTCTTACTTGTAGATATAATAGTAATGACCATTCAAATCACATTTTCCTGTTTTTATTTCCTTTTTAGCTTGAATAATTTTCAACATTAAACAAAAACCAATTATATATATCAATGTTATCAACTCTTTAATTATATGATGTTCCAGCTGAATTAATTAGTGCTAAGAAAGGAATAATAACTATTGCACAGGGCAAGACAGTCTTTATTTTGAGGAATTGGATACACTTCCTTTCTTAAATACCTAAATTTTAAAGTTTATCCTAATTCTATATTTTCCCTGTATGTAAGTAATTATATAAAAATAAGGACAAATTCTAGATTCAAGTATAAAATACAAAAATTTGAGTCTTCTGGGTCAGAGTCCCATCATCAAATGTTTCAATTGAAATAGAAAAGATTGAAGTCAGAATCCAGGTCTACATGAAGAAATTATAATAATTAAGTAGCCACTAGTATCTGATCCCAAACTCTGCAATTACCCATTTTTACAAGATACTTATTAACGCTTTAAGAGTGGAATACCAATGCTTTCAAATAAAAACAAATAACTTGGCATCAAATTTATACTGAACCAAAATCTTTATTTTGAAGAATTTGAAAGAGATTATAAGGTTTTCAAAAAATTCACACCAATATCTGTAATTTAGTGAATAACAAAATTATTAACAATTCCAAAATGTCTTTCCTCTTTTATTTAGATCGGTTAAACAGATATAACAATGTCAGCAAGAAAATAAAGGTATCGTTATTATTGTAAAGCATACAATTGAGGAAAAAGTCTGTCGATAGGCCAACATAATAACTGGGTATCTCCTAATGTATTACGTATGTAAATTACCTCCTTGTTGTGACAAACTTACTAATTCAATAAGGATTACAGTGAAGGTTACGTGAGCAACTTTGTTAGTTTTAACATGGAAAGATCAGCCTCCAGAGTAACAGGCAATTCAGCATGTAACTGTAGAAAACAGCTATAACGTAGCTGACTACTCTGCAGTGCTCTTTATTACCAGTTATGGAAACATCTTACTTTTTCCTCCTAGGACCGGATCAAGATTGCATATTCTGTTTAGGATATTTGAAATTGTTTTTTAAAAGATGTTGTTTAAGGGAAAATGCAAATTACTTAACCACATGTTATCCTGTTATCAGGATTAACTGATATTCAGTTATCTGAACTAAAAATGATAAATGAGACTAACTCAGTTTTTCTCACCTATGAGTTTAACAGATTTGTAAAATACTAGGGCGCCATCTTGCATATCTGCAGAGAAGTCACCCTAGTATTCTGAAAATTGGTGCAGTCATAAGACGTCAGTATTTTAAACTCCATTCACTGGTGGGATCAGACCCATGTGTCTTATAGATAAATTGAATTAAACAGTTTGATATGTTGTGATTAACTGTTGTGCACTCTTAAGACTAGATGAAGTATATTGCTGAAATTATTTAATAAGCAGAGAAAATTAAGAAAAAGGTTAGAAATAAAATAACATTACTTAATAATTTTTTTCAACATTATGGGTTTGTTCTTTAGGGAAAACAAGGGACAGATTGGAAGATCATTTAATTAAGACATCTAATGAATGCTCTAAGATATTTTTAATATACATATTGAATAACTTGACATACCACAAGCCTTATCTGAAATTATGCCTTACTGTTTCTTATGGATGGCAATGAGATAATATCATGACACATCAAGTAATCGCTGCCATATTTACAGCATGAAATGACACTGCAAAATCTACAAAAGAAGTGAAAGATGGCCAGTGCAGGGGTTCATGCCTGTGATCTCAGCACTTTTGGAGGCCAAGACTGGTGGATCACCTAAGATCAGGAGCTCAAGACCAGCCTGGCCAGCATGATGAAACTCCGTCTGTACTAAAAATACAAAAATTAGCCAGGCATGGTAGTGGGCGTCTGTAATCCCAGTTATTCAAGAGTCTGAGGCAGGAGAATCGCTTGAATCCAGGAGGCAGAGGCTGAAGTGAGCCAAGATGGCACCATTGCATTCCAGCCTGGGCAACAGAACAAGACTCCATCTCAAAATAAAAAACAAACTAAAAAGAAGTGAAAGACAGTATGTAAAGATATAGTTAAGTGAAAAAATTTCATTACTACATAAGAAAAAAATGTTCAGATGTGAGAGTCTTAGAGAATTTTAAGCTATGAGTAGAAAAATCACAGACATGGCCTGACAATTCCTTTAGCACATCTATAATGAACTTTTTTTTCTGTACTCTATGTATCCACATTTGGAAAAGTTTTTAAGAAGGTTAACATCACTCTTCACCTAATGTTATACATTATGTTTCAGGATATATCTTTAAAAATTGTTCTATTGCATATTTAAACCCATTTTGTTCTTCTGGGTAACACAATTAAGTCTCTAGTTATTAAAGGTTATCCACCAGATGTCATAAAATGTAATAAAAATGTAATGAAAAGTTGATGACAACATGCTATCAAACCCAAATTTGAAAATGTTCTGTTCAATTTCCATAACAGAGTGTCTTTCATGTGTGAATGGAAAGTAAGTCTCAGTGACAAGGTGAAAAGTAGGACAAAAATGACTTCAAAACGTTAGTGAAACTAAAATAATTGAAGCCCTAATTGTTTTTTGCCCATTGAAATTACTCTTGTCCATTTAAGCTTAGGCCATAACTGTTCTGATCACAGATAGGGAAAGATTCTGGCAAATTATATTGGTAAGTTTTCAAAATCTTTTAGCTAACAGTTGAAATAAAATGTTTCTAATGCATAGGTTTTAACTCCAAGTCAGAGATGCCATAGGTTTTAACACTAAGACAGTTTGCAATGTGGAGACCTCCCACTACCAATTGGACATTCTGGGTAATAGCGTTTTAAAGAATGAATGTAGTCAAAACAAATTTAGATACACTGATTATTTTAGCTTTCAGGTTAAGAAATTTCATTTGATAATGCTCTTTTTAGGCACTAAAAAAAAAATCTTTAAAGAGTAAATAAGCCTTGGGGAGTTATTTCAACAATGACACAGCCCAAAAAGAACTGAAGCAGCAAAACTCCATGTTTGAAGTGTAGATTGATTGCCACTATAGAGTTTATAGCCTCTCCGAAACAAAGGAAATATCACCTTTTAATGTGAAGTTACAATTTAATTTTTTTAGCTGATGTAAACTATTTTTCTGACTTTTAATGAACCTAGAAAAATGCTTAATGTTTATATATGTCTTCAGATATTATATATATATTCATAAACTGAGCCAATAAAAATGGGTTACAGGATTAGATATAAATTAAATGGTACTTGCATTTTTCCTCTTATTTTATGTACATTATTGTAGATAAAAATAGAAAAAGTTTCCTTTAGAAAAAGAAGAAACAATAATTTAATCATTATTATCCTTTGATAGACTATACACAGGCTACTTGGCTGTGGCAGTTTGGAGACAGGATACTAGCTGATTGCAAAACAGTCTGGAAATGTTCCCCAAAGACATTGGATCCAGAGATTTTGAGGCCCATGGGATACATCACCTCCCTAGCTTAATTTCAAAGTAGGTTTTAGATTGCCACAGATATTTATATTAAAATAGGTTCAAGTTGTAATAACATGGTAACCCTCCGAATATTACAGATTTAAAGTCTAATTTACCATTAAGCCATTTAATTTTTTTTAGTCCAGTTAAATTTGTACAAGGTTTAAATGTATACACCGTGAAGTTTTATTTTTATTTTCCCCCTCATATTTAGAAAGCAACGTTATACTCTCAGTTGATCTGGTTTCATCAAGTACTTCCAGTTATTATCAATTCTTTTAATAAGTTAATTTTTCACTTTTGAATTTTATTTTTAAAAATATGGAAATATGAAAAAAAAAAAAAAAACGGAGATCACTGAGTGTTCCATGACGTGTGTCAACTGTGCTTACGTGAGTAATCTGTTTTCAGTTCATTTCTCCCCGGAACAAAATAAAGTAAAATGTGACCACCAATCATATGTGAAATTGGTCATAATAGGAAAGTCCATAAAACTGTCATCTCCAACTTAAAAAAATGACAAGAAATACATATATTTAATATGCTTGAGTGGGAAAGGATACAGTCATCATGAGAATAAATTTAATAAGATTTGCATTATATAATTTTGATGCAAGAGTTGTGTTTCACAAGAAGAAATAAGAATGTGTATATGTGTGTGTTTAAATTTTAGTTTCATATTTTTGTAAGTTTTGCTCAGAGATTATTTTTAGTGTTCTATAAAAGCTAAACAGATATGTAGTCATTAGGTGATTTTTAAATTATTTATTTTCTTTGAAAGTATGGCTGTGATAATTTTCTTCTCTTTAAAAAATTCTGTTGTTTGAACTGTCTATAACCATGCTTTCAAGCAGCTAAATAACACGTATTATTAGACCCGCAAATTAGCACTTTGTTGCCTTGAAATCCTAGTTGCAAATTAGAGCTTGACCACACTAAATAAGAGCAATGCCGTTGCTCACTTAGTTCAATTTCAACAAATTTCCTTCTTCAAGACACTACGAAGAAAATACAATGTAATAAGCCTTGATCTGTAAGATTCTAGAAATGAACTTGGTATATTTTAAAATTGGTTGTATATGCACAACTGCAAGCTATTGCTTTGATTATTGATGTTGCTAAGTCCTGCTGAATATGGATGGGCACTCTTTTTTACTGGTATAGAGCAGTGTCTCCTCAGTAGCAACATAACCTGTGGCCATAAATGCTTCAGTGGATGCAATGATTTCTTTACATGCATACAAAGCAAGGCAGATAAAATCAACAAATTCAGGACCAAGCTCATAGTAACAACCCTATAGAGAATAGAGTTAATTATCTAGAAAATTCAGTCTACCGCCTAAAATATTTAGGAAAATCTTGGATTAAAAACACAAACAATAAATCCAACCAGTTTCCAACATTTGTCCCCAAATCTGCTTAAATTGCATCCCACAACCTGCCATCCTTTTCCTAAGGATATGGGTATTGTTTCATATTGTAATTTGTGTATATGTCAGAGCCTAGATTTTTATGAGGACATTGGTAAATACTTTAAGTAAAAAAGAATAGATATTTTTTAAAAGAATATTCAGAACCACCGGAATAAAGGACTCAAAATTCAGGATATTGTGCTTATTCTTGTTTTGTTGTGTATCAATATGAAAACCATGATAAAAAGTAATTCTGAGTCTAAGCATCTCTATAACAGGTCCTGAGGCCTCTACCTCACATACTTCACATTTTCAGTGGGATGATGATATCCATATAAAGAACCTTGAACATAAAATCCCAACTGTAAATGAAACCAGAAATTTTATGAAAAACATATACACTAATTTCTTCTGGCTATCTGCAGTACATTTCTATAGTGATAAAGAAGTGAGTATAAATTAAAATGTATACTAAGTTTTTCTGGTTATGTGCAGTATATTTCTACAGTGACAAAGGAGTAGAAATTAATGAGACTGAATACTAGACAAATAATAATCTTTAATGAGAATAGAGAGCTGTTGCTCCATATAAATTAACAAGTTTAAGCTAGTCATCTTGAATTCTATGAACTTATTTTTTTAACTATTTTGCCTGTGTTTCTAATATTTTTTGGATATTTTAAATAAGAGCCAGTTTAGTTTCGTATACATATAGTTATGCTAGTAGTTTTCACTGCAATTCTGGAGTTTTAAATTAAATATTTATTTTATGTTAAACATCAATTCAGATAAAATTTGAAGTATGATAAAGAGAGATCCCCTGTATCCTTTACATAATTTCCCTCAATGGTAACATCTTAATAACTATAGTATAATATCACAACAAGGATACTGACAGAAGAGTTCCATCACTGGAAGGATCCCTCATATTAGTTTTATAGCCACATCTACTTTTCTTCTGGTCCCTGTCACCTCCTTAATTCCTGACAATCACTAATCTCTTCCTCATTTCTCTAAATTTTGTCAACTTTAAGAATGTTATGTAACTGTAACTAACATGTCACATAAAGTATGTGACCACTTGAGACTGCATTTTTTTCACTAAGTGTATTGCCTTTGATGTCCATCTGATCTGTTTATGCATTGGTAGTTTATTTACTTTTTATTGTCCAGTAATATTCCCTGGTATCTATATATTACACTTTGTTTAACCTTTCCACTCATATAGACAATCTAGACTGTACAAATAAAGGCATGATCAACATTCATGTACAGGTTTTTGTGTGAACATACAATTTCACTGTTTTGGGAAAAATGCCCAAGGGTTCAATTGCTGGATTGCGTGACAGTTTTACTGTTAATATTTTAAGAAGCCACCAGATGATCTTGTATAGTGGCTGGACAATTTTACACTATTGGCAGTGATGATCTAATAATCTAGTTTTTCTGAATACCTGCTAGGGTTTGTTGTTAGTAATATCTCGCTGTGGCATTTTCCTGGTTACTAATGACTTGAGACATATTTTATGGATTTGGATGCTGCTATGGATTGAATTGTCTTCCCTGCAAAAATTATATATTGAAATTCTAACCCCCAATATGACTTTATTTGGAGATAGGGCCTATATAGTGGAAATAAAGGTTAAGTGAGGCCATAAGAGTGAGGCCTTGTTCGGATAGTGAGGGAATGTACTCTCTTCCCAGGTCCATGAGGGGCTGTAGTTTCTAGTGCAGGAACTTCCCGGTGCCATAACCTTGCCCCCTCCCCTCTCTCACCATCAGGGATTAGAGGTCTTTGTTTTAATTTTCACATGCCCAGGAAAGGACCAAAGGTCAATCACTCCAACAGAAGCTTAAAGGAACTCTTTTCATTGGCCAGGAGGCTTGGAATTCCTCCTACGTTAAAAGTCCCCTTCTTCCTCATCGCCTTGGATTCCATATTTCAGTCCCCTTCCACAATCCTCGTGGAAGCTTTCTCTCTCTCATCTTTTTCTCTCTCCTTTTTCTCTTTCTCTTCCTAAATAAATCACTTCCTGCAAAAACTCTTTGGGTCCTATATTTACTTGCGAGCGCACTGTGCCGTGGTCCCCTCTCTCATTCTTGGGTGAGAGACCAACAGCCTGGAAAAACACATCTTCTCAGGTGAGCTGAGCACTCCCCTGTACCCCAAAATCTGGAAACAATAGGACTGGTGCCCTCATGAGAAGAGGAAGATTGGGTATGGTGCCTCATGCCTATAATCCCAGCACTTTGGGAGGCCTAGGCAGGCAGATCATCTGAGGTCAGGAGTTCAAGACTAGGCCAGGCGAAACCCTGTCTCTACTAAAAATATCAAAAAATTAGCTGGGCATGGTGACGGGTACCTGTAATCCCAGCTACTCAGGAGGCTGAGGCAGGAGAGTTGCTTGAACCCAGGAGGTGGAGGTTGCAGTGAGCCAGGATCATGCCATTGCACTTCAGCCTGGGGGACAAGAGCAAGACTTACTTTCACTCTCTCTCTCTCTCTCTCTCTCTCTCTCACACACACACACACACACACACACACACACACACACACACACACACCAAAACAAAACAGAAGAAGAGGAAGAAATATGAAAGAGTTCTTTCTCCCTGAACTGTGCAAAGGAAAGGTCATGTAAGGACACAATGAGAAGATGGTCATCTACAAACCAGGAAGAAATGCCTATCTAGCAAACAACTCTTAAGGGCAACTAAATTTTAGACTTCTAGCCTCCGAACAATGAAAAACAACTTTTTTTTCTATTGTTTAAACCACCTACTCTGTGGTATGTTGTTATGACAGGTCTAGAAGACAAATACATATGCCATCTGTGTGTCTCCACTGAAATGTTCCCTGTGTTTTTTTGGCAATTTTCTAATTCAATTGATAATTTTTTTTTAATGTTGAGTTTTGAGGGTATTTATATACACTAGATCCTAGAGCTTTGTCATAAACATTGTTTATAAAAATTCTTTCTCAATTTATATCTTGTCTTTGCATCTTTTAAAAGAGTGTTTGCAGAAAAATGTTAAATTTTGATGAAGTCTAGCTTATCTAAATTTTTGTATGGAGCATGCTTTCAGTGTCAAGACTAAGTACTCTGCCTAGGCCTAGATTCTGAAGATTTTTTTATGTTGTTTTAAAGTGTCATAGTTCTGGATTTCATATGTAAGTCTGTGATGTATTTTGAGCTAATACTTTATATAATGTGTGAGACATAGATTGAGTTCTATTTTTTAACTATAGATACCCAAATTGCTCTAGCACCATTTGTTAAAAGCCAATCTTTCCTTCATTGAAGTGCCTTTGTACCTTTAAAAAAAAAAAATCAGGTGAGCATATATACGTGGGCCTTTTCTGGACACATTGTACTGTTTTATTGATCTGATATTGATCTGAGTATTTATTCCTTCAATATTAATTCAAATATCAGTAATGCACAGGATTGAGTACTCTAACTATGTCATGGTCTTGAAATGGTTAGAGTGCTTCCCCTGATTTTATACTCTTTTTCAAAATTGTTTTAGTAATTTTAGATCTTATAGCATTCTACATAAATATTAAAATAGTTTATATCTATATAAATATTACTGAAATTTTGACAGGAAAACCATTAAACTTATATATCAATTTGAAGAGAGTCAACAATTTTGTCATGTTGAGTCTTACAGTCCATGAGCATGGTATTTCTTTGCATGTATTTAAAATTTTCATTTCTATTAGCAGTGGTTTCCATTTTTAAGCATGTAAATTCTATACATTTCTGTTGAGTTATACCTAAATATTTAATTTATGTATGTCTACATAATATTAATTAAGCTTTAATATTAATAAATATTAATATCTAATAATTGAAAATCTTTTTGAATTTTTAAATTTCAATATTCATGTTTATTACTAGTACTTAGAAATATAATGGATTTTTGAATATGTATTTAATACTCTCCAAACTTGCTAAACATACTTGTAAGTTCTAGATGTTTTTTGGTAGATTCCTTGATGTTTCCTATTGGGACAATTATATCATTTATAATAAGGACAGTTTTGTTTCTTCCTTTCCTGGCTGTATGGCTTTATTATCTCTTTCTTGCATTACTGCACTGGCAAAACCTTCTGGTTTTACATCAAATAAACCTGACTGCCATAGACATTCTTGTCTTGTTCTCGATTGTAAGAGAAAAACACCAAGTTTTTCATCATTAAGTATAATATTAGCTAGAGGGATTTTTTTGCATACTTTTTTTATCAAGATGATTTAGTTATCCTCATTCCTAATTTTCTGGGGGTTTTTATTATAAATATATATGAAATGGTTATCATGTATTTTTTGGTGTGTGTACATTCAATGATATGGCCATGTGATTTCTCATGCTGACATCGTTCTCCTCTCTCTCTGTGACTCCGGTGACACTAATGTTATAACTTCCGTTATAGTCTGAGAAGCCTCTGAGCCTTTTTCTTTTTAGTCTGCTTTGTCTCTGATATTCAAATTGGTAGTTTTTACTATTCTACTTTCTAACACATTAGTTTTTTCTCCGTTCTTACTTTTCTGTGGATCTGGCCCATTGAGTTTCTTATTTAGGTTACTGTATTTTTCAGTTCTAAACTTTCCATTTGTTTTCTCTTCACATCTTTATTTCATTGCTGATACTTTCTATTTCTTTGCTGAGACTATAATTTGATGTGTTTGTTTCAAATGTGTTCATCATTGGTCATTAAAACACTTTTATGATGACTGTTTAGAAAGCTTTGTCAGGTAATTATTATGTCTAACATATTAGTGTTGACATTTATTGATTATCTATTTGCATTTTTTTGAGATTTCTCTAGTTCTTGGTATAACATTTTTTTTCTTTAAAATATGCATATTTTGCATATTATAAGACTCTATCTTACTTTAAGTAAGATATTATCTTACTTAAAATATCTTACATATTATGTTTACCCAAGCAGTGTTGTGAGTAGTACAACCTCTTCACAGCCATGTGCTATAGAAGTTAACTTTTCCCATCTATCACATTTGACACCTTAGGAAGTGGACTCTTTGTTGCTGCTGTGTAGATGTGGGAGTTGTGGCTACCCACTAAGCCTCCACTGACAATTCTGTGACTGGGAGGTATAAGAGTGATGGGAATGGAAACCATGTGGGGAGTGACTGCTTCTCACATGGTTTCCACTGACATAATGAGGGAGAGTGGTGATGGCCTCCCTACCATTTTGCTGTGGTGAAAGTCTTGACTGTTCACTAGGCCTCATCTAGCACTCTGACATCAACCCAGTGATAAGAGGGAGGAGTAATTTGTCATGGCCGCTTGAGGATGGATGCCCAGGATTTCCACATGGTCTCCATTGGCACAACAGGAGTGACTCTATAATTGCTCATGGAAGATGAAAATTCCGCCTCCTGACTCAGCCTTTTCTGACACCACTGAAGAAAGCATCAAGGTGACCTGTTATTAACGTGTCAACAGTGGAACTCTATTTTTGGTGGTGTGTATCTATTCATATTTTAGAATTGCTGGCTTCTTTAGCTCTAAGCTGGCAATATATGAGGCAAAAAGAAAACCTATGGAATTCACCACCATGCCATTCCTCGTATCCTTGTTGTCTAGGCCATCTGTTTTCTCTCTACCTTACAGTCTTCTAGTGCTTCTTTTATATATAATGTTCAGGAATTTTAGTTATATATAGATATCTACTCTTGTCTTTCTGGAAGCAAAGTAACCGCATTTTCTTTTTTGGAAAGTGAATTAAAATAACTCTTATGAGACAAAGAAAAATTAGTATTTCATTCTTTATAATCACAATCAACTTGTGATAAAAACAGCATTTGTAAATCTGAGTTGAGGTGATGAAAAATATTAGTATCTAAGTGTCTAGTAAGAAATGAAAATGTAGTTATGCTGCTCAAGAATGGAACAGGGCTGGAAACGTCAATTTGAAAACTGTGTGCATATCACTAATTAGCCAATTGTGAAATGACTGAAACTATTTTAAAAGTATTTGGAAAAAATGAAAAAGTAATACAGAATTTTCAAGATAAAACAGAATAAAAGAAATTGAGAAAGAAGAGTAAAAGAAAAATAGATGTGTTGTTTTTCCAAAAATTTACCTAAAAATAGAAAATCTCATACTTTTATATTCTTCTTTAAACATAGTTTTGAAAATACATACTAAAAAACTGATAAGCAGTTCTTATGATAAACTAGGATCTGTGCTTTAAAGAACAATATTTGTCATTTTTCAGTGTGTTAAAAAAAAGGTGCCTTAGGCTTTAAAGATGTTAGAAAGAGGAATCAGACACACACGCACACACACACAAGCTATTGCAACAAGATAGAAATAAGTGTATATTCTATTTCTCAGTCTCCTTCTATTATGGCACATAATTTAAGCAGTTTGGTAATATAATATCCTGAGTGTGAAGGCAAGGTAGATTCATTCTTCTAGATGTTTACTCCTTTGATTTTAAAAAATAAAATATTTACTCCTCTCATATCAATATCAGAAAATACCACTGGCCTTGAAATCAACTTTAATTCTTCAGATAAATATATTGAGAAATATCTTTACCATTTCTGCTTTACAAAATTCCAGCTTAGCACCAGTAAAGGCACATAATTCTATAAATCAACAAAGACAAAGAGAAGAGCAGAGAGCATGACAACAGATGGGAGATGTCAGTGAAATTATAGACAAGTAAATCAGTTTAGAGTGTTAACTGATTTACATGAGAAGTGAACACTAAAACCTAAGTGTTAAAGGAAAAGCCACACCTCAAAAAATCATATTGAACTGCAATGTAATACTCTAGAAAGTTTTATTTATTGAGTAAACAAATAAGACATGTGGGTAAATGGTAAGGCTGAAAAGCATGATAGTTATTTAAAAGTTTATATCAGAACAGTGGAAATTTCAGAATTCCTATTGTATCACCCCAAATCCAGGTAACTAGTACTCCCCAATCTAGAAAAATGATTATTTCACGATCTAATCCAAAAATTTTCTGGTTCCCACCAAATTTTGTACAATGAAACCTCTTTTCATCTATCCTCATCCACATACATACATCTCCAAATTATACTTATTCACCAGAAAGTTGAGTAAAGTCTTTTATCATAAAAGACAAGGATGAAAGAAAAACAAAAAGAAAAATAATTAGAGAAAAGCAGAAACAATTTAGGAAATAGAAACTATATATATATGTATACATACACACACACACGTACACATACACACACAATTATATTATTTGCAAATACATATTATTTTATATTCTCAGAAAGAAAATAATTACATACATTTATGCTCACCTATATACACATTATTATCCTCAGAGAGATAACAGAACATATTGCACTGTTGAAACATGAATAAGATATCATAAAATTAATAATAATCAGAAATAGAAGGAACTTATAGAAATTACATAATAGAAAAATTTTAACAAAGTTCAATAGATCAGTTAGATGGCAGTATTCAGGAAGTCATCTGAAACACAGAACAAATGAACAAAGACCTATAAAGCAGAAGAGTAAAGACAGGAAAATATAAGCTTCAAAAAAAAGAAAAAAGACAGGTGGAGCAAGATGGTCAAATAGAAGCCTCCAACGAATCATCTCCCCCACAGGAACACCAAATTTAACAACTATACAGAAAAAGCACCTTCATAAGAACCAAAAATTAAATGAGCATTCACAGTACCTGGTTTTAACTTCATATCTCTAAAAGAAGCACTGAAAAGCATAGGAAGACAATCTTACATTGCTGATGCTACCCCCTCCCCCATACCCCAGGGGCCTGGTGCAGAGAGAATCCCTATGCTTAGAGGAGGAAGAGCACAGTGATTTCGAGACATTGCATTAAACTCAGTGCTCCCTGTCTCAGTGGAAAGCAAAACATGACTGAACTCAGCTGAATCCCACCCATGGACAGAGCATTTAGTCCAGCTCTAGCCAGAGGAGAACTGCCCTTCCCAGCAGTCAGAATTTGAGTTCTGGTAAGCCCTGCCACCACTGGCTAAATTGCTCTGGGAGACTACATAAACTAGAAAGGCTGTCTAGGCAATAAGGACTGAAACTTGTAGGCAAGTCCTAGTGCTGATCTGGGCTTAGAGTCAGTGGACTTGGGGGACGCAGGACCAGCCAGGGCAGCTAAGGGAGTGCTTGTGCCAACATTCCCTGAAACCTAGGCAGCACAGCTTACCGCTCCAGATCAGAACTCATCGTTCTGCTTGAAGAGAGGAAAGGGAAGAGTAAAGAGGACCTTTGTCTTGAATCTTGGAAACCAGCTCAGTCACAGTAAGATAGGGCACAGGTCAGGGTTATGAAGTCCCCCATTCCAGGCCCTAGTTTCAAGATGACATTTCTAGACACACCCTGCACCAGAAGGGAATTGCTGCCTTGAAGGGAAGAACCCAGTCCTGGCAGGATCCATCAGCTGCTGACTAAAGACGCTCACACCCTAAGTAACCAGCAGCAATACCTAGGTATGTGATACCTATACACAATGTAGTATTATTCAGTCATAAAAAAGAATGAGATCCTGTCATTTGCAACAACATGGATGGAACTAGAGGTCATTATGCTAATGGAAATAAGCCAAGCATAGAAAGACAACCTGCAGGTTTTAACTTATTTGTGAGAGCTAAATATTAAAATAATTGAACTCATGAAGATAGAAAGTGAGAAGCATGGTTACCAGAGGCTGGGAAGGATAGTACAGGAGTGAAGGAGGAAGTCAAATAGTTAACGGTACAAAAAATACTTTGAAAGAATAAATAGGACCTAATATTGGCTAGCACAGAAGGGTGATTATAGTAAAAAATAATGTAATTACACAATTACAGATAAATAAAAGAGTAGAATTGGATTTCTGTAACACAAAGGATGGATGCTTGAGGTAATAAATACCTCATTACCCTGATGTAATTTTTATTCATTTTATGTCCATGTCAAAATAGCTCATGTAACCTGTCAATATATACCCCTGCTAGGTACCTCCAAATATTAAAAATATTAAATATTAAAAAAGAACAATCAGGAAGTGGAATGACACCAATCTTTAATATAATACACACACATATGCATAGAGAGAGAAAGAGATTGGAGATGTTAAACATTAATCCCCTCTGTATACTTCAAAAGAGGAGGAGATTCAAGAACAAGAGAAAAATAAAATTTATTTAATAGGCTCTAAAACAAAAAGTGAAGCATAAATGTTCATATCTTATTAATTATTGTTAAATACAGAAGGTTTAATGCAGAAGAGAAAGACTGAAAGAAATGGAAGAAAATTTTAAAAAGTATCAACAAAAGGAGAGAAAAAGTGATTAAAGATTTTTAAGCAATTCTTAATTATATTGAATTCCAACCCTCATAGGATGACAGTTATGCATCAAGGATAAATATCATAAGCAGACAATTTGTAAATGCAAGCCAGAAATAATAAACATAATAGTAATCTTAAATCTAATGGAATATCATATGATTATCTTTATTAGTTGTGTGGTTAAGATAAGAAATGTATGAGAAAGACAAAATAGCATAGGAACTCTGCCTGTGTCAAAGCATTTTAGGCCTACCCTCCACTCTTTATTTTATATATTGAGGCAAAAAATTACCTGTATTAGAGCTGAGAATTTCTTGAGTTTGGAGATATATCAGGTTTCTTCAAATACAGGTAGTCATTACTCAAGGGAGTATATGATGATTTTTCATGAGACTCATAGGTCAGTATACTTTTGCAGGTATTCATTTCCTGATCCTGTTATTGTATTTACTCTTTTCAAAATTGATCTGCCAAAATGTTGCAATATTAGTTTTACTTTCCCATCTGCCCTGCACAATCCTACTTTTGCCTTTACGAAAGGAAGACAAGTCCCTGACTTATTTCAAAGTGTTAATATAGAGCATTGTGCTAGCATGTAAAAAAAACACTTCAAGGCATCAAACAAAAAGTCAATTAAACATACGGATGTTACTAGTAAGAAAGTTAATGACAGAGAAACAAATTCCACTACAATTCAAGAGGTCTCCAATTTATAGATTTCAACAAAATTAATTAAAACTTAGGCTAACAAATGGTAGATGATGAAATAAATTTTATGATATTTTACTATGTTATTTTGACTATAAACTCTATATAAAAATAATTGAGTGATATTATTGTACAAAATGTCTGACCAGTACTATCAGTTTTTTTTTTTTTTTTTTTTAAGATGGAGTCTAGCTCTGTCACCAGGCTGGAGTGCAGTGGTGCAATCTTGGCTCACTGCAACCTCTGCCTCCTGAGTTCAAGTGATTCTCTTGCCTCAGCGTCCCGAGTAGCTGGGATTACAGGCACGCACTGCCATGCCCAGATGACTTTTGCATTTTTAATAGAGATGGGGTTTGGCCAGGATGGTCTCAATCTCCTAACCCTGTGATCTGCCCACCTCAGCCTCCCAAAGTGCTGGGATTACAGGTGTGAGTCACCACAACTAGCCAGTGCTACCTATTTTATATGTGAAAACTAGTTCTTAAAACTTTCATTAATAAAAACAAAGTATAGGAATAAAATTCATGGAAAAGCCAAAAAACTCTACCAAAACTAATATTTATTCATTAGCTGTATGTAACCTATTTGGAGAAAAAGGGAGGGAAAATGCATTTCAACACAATGTTAATGCTTCATGTTTAAACATTATTTGGCAGGTTTCTACTCCTGGCTATAGCTGAGTATGTGGTTCAAATCAGTCTTCTCTCATTGAACAACTAGACAAGCTGGACAAAATATTTTAATGAATCTTCTTGAAGATTGTTTGAAGGCTTTAGTGAGCAACTGAGACTGTGAAGCAACTGAGACTGTCAGACCAAGGTCCAGAAAAGAAGAAATGTCTCAAAAGATGAACTTAGTTTTTAGGGTGAATGTTTAACTAGAGTCATTTATCTGTTAACATATTGATAGAAAAGCTGTGTGAGAAGTGCCAAGAAGCTAAGCTGAGCTTTTAATAGACTTGTTGATTTGAGGGGACAAAATTTAGATTCCAGAGCCTGGCAAGGAAAATATTCATTATTAATAGCTCTTTCTTGAATCTCATCTCCTCTTGAACTCTCGGTTCTCTTTATAATTTCATAATACAGTGCTGTCAATATAAAAGGCAGCAGCAAGATAGGGCAAGCCAGGACACCATATGCTGAGGGGCAATGGGAAAGGTAAATACATGAGTAATCTAAATTAATATGTATTTGATTTTAAAAAAAAAAATATAAAGACAAAGTAACAAGATTTGAAATATATACCAACAATAATATAAACACTTTCAAATATTGACTGTACACTGTGTCACAAAGGAGATCTCAACAATGTCAAATTTACAAATTATAGTAAAAATGTTCTTCATATAAATTTTTTTGAGACAGTGTCTTGTGGGAGTGCAATGGAGTGATCTCAGCTCACTGCAACCTCTGCCTCTGGGGTTCAAGCAATTCTCCTGCCTCAGCCTCCTGAGTAGCTGGGACTACAGGCGTGTGCCCCCAGGCCCAGCTAATATTTGTATTTTAGTAGAGACAGGGTTTCACCATGTTGGCCAGGATGGTCTCGATCTCTTGACCTTGTGGTCTGCCCTCCTCAGCCTCCCAAGTGCTGGAACTACAGGTGTGAGCCAGCACAACCACCCTTCATACTATTTCTAAAAAGGAAATTGTATGCAAATTTTAAATAGTTGTATTAAATCTTATTGTTTAATATATAAAGTGAATATGAAATTCTCTCACTCTAGGCAGTAAATATAAATATAACCAGAAAAATACAAACAAAAAGTAGATGCTTGTCTTTCCTCTTAATAATTTATTGTTCTTCTGTTACGTATCAAAGTTTCTCTAATGATCTTTTCCTTATACTTTACTTTGCTTATGAAAAAACTTATTGTCTGAATGTTGAGAAAATTGAGATATTATAATTGCATATCCAAGGATAAACTATGGGGGTAGGGGGTCTACTGGCAAGATGGCTGAATAGGAACAGCTCCTATCTGCAGCTCACAGCAAGATAGATGCAGAAAGCAGGTGATTTCTTCATTTCCCATTGAGGTACCCAGTTCATCTCATTAGGACTGGTTGGACAGTGGGTGCACCCAACAGAGGGCAAGCCAAAGCAGGTGGGGTGTCGCTTCACCCAGGAAGCACAAGGGATCAGGGGATTTTCCTGCCTTAGCCAAGAGAAACCCTGAGAGACTGTACCAAGAAGAAAGGTGCATTCTGGCCCAGACACTGCACTTTTCTCACAATATTCACAATTGACAGACCAGGAGATTTCTTCCGGTGACTATGCCACCAGGGCCCTGAGTTTCAAGCATAAAACTGGGTGCCTGTTTGGGCAGACACTGAACTAACTGCAGGAGTTTTTTGGGTTTTTTTTTTTTCATACCTCAGTGGCACCTGGAATGCCAAGGAGACAGAATCATTCACTCCCCTGGAAAGGGGGCTGAATCCAGGGAGCCAAGTGGTCTGGCTTGGCAGATCCCACCCTCACAGAGCCCAGCAAGCTGAGAACCACAGGCTTGAAATTCTCACTGCCAGCACAGCATCTGAGGCTGACCTGGGACCCTCAAGCTTGGTGGGGGAAAAGACGTTCACCATTGCTGAAGCTTGAGTAGACAGTTTTGAAGTGTAAACAAAGCCACTGGGAAGTTTGAATGGGGCAGAGCCCACCACAGCTCAGCAAGGCTGGTGCAGCCAGACTGCCTCTCTAAATTCCTCCTCCCTGGGCAGGACATCTCTGAAAAAAAGGCAGAGATTTATAGATAAAATTTCCATCTCCTTGGGACAGAGCAACTGGGGTAAGGGGTGGCTATGGGCACAGCTTTGTCAGACTTAAACATCCCAGCTTGACAGCTCTGAAGGGAGCAGCAGATCTCTCAGCAAAGCATTTGAGCTCTGATAAGGGACAGACTGCCTCCTCAAGTGTGTCCCAGACTCCTGTATCCTGACTGGAAGACACCTACTAGTAGGGGCAGACAGAAGAGCTCTGGCTGGAACTATACAGAAGAGCTCTGGTAGGCATCTGGCAGTTGCCCCTCTGAGACAAAGCTTCCAGAGAAAGGAACAGGAAGCAATCTTTGCTGTTCTGTAGCCTGTGCTGGTGATACTCACGCAAACAGGGTCTGGAATGGACTTTCAGCAAATTTCTGCAGACCTGCAGCAGAGGGGCCTGACTCGTTAGAAGGAAAACTAACAAACAGAATTGAATAATATCAATATCAACGAAAAGGATATCCACCAAGAGAGTTCATCCAAAGGCCACCAACATCAAAGACCAAGGTAGATAACCACGAAAATGGAGAGAAACCAGCACAAAAAAGCAGAAAATTCCAAAAATTAGAATGCCTCTTCTCCAAAGGAACACAACTCCTTGCCAGCAAGGAAGCAAAACTGGATGGAGACTGAGTTTGACAAATGGACAGAAGTAGGCTTCAGAAGGTGGGTAATAAAAAAACTCCTTTGAGCTAAAGGAGCATATTCTAACCCAAAGGAGTATATTCTAACCCAAGGAAGCTATGAACATTGAAAAAATGTTAGAAGAATTGCTAAATACGATAACCAGTTTAGAGAAGAACATAAATGACCTAACGGAGCTGAAAAACACAGCACAAGAACTTCATGAAGCATAAACATGTATCAATAGCCGAATTCAGCAAGTGGAAGAAAGGATATCAGAGATTGAAGATCAACTCAGTGAAATAAAGTGAGAAGACAAGATTAGAGAAAAAAGAATGAAAGGAAACAAAGCCTTCAAGAAATATGGGATTATGTGAAAAGACCAAATCTGCACTTGATTTGTGTCCCTGAAAATGACAGGGAGAATGGAACCAAGTTGGAAAACACTCTTCAGGATATTATCCAGGAGAACTTCCCCAACCTAGCAAGGCAGGCCAGCATTCAAATTCAGGAAATACAGAGACCCCACAAAGATACTCCTCAAGAAGAGCAACCCCAAGACACATAATTATCAGATTCACCAAGGTTGAAATGAACAAAAAAGTGTTAAGGGCAGACAGAGAGAAAGGTCAAGTTATGCTCAAAGGGATGCCCATCAGACTAACAGCAGATTTCTTGGCAGAAACTCTACAAATCAGAAGACAGTGGGGGCCAATATTCAATATTCTTAAAGAAAAGAATTTGTAACCCAGAATTTCATATCCAGCCAAACTAAGCTTCATAAACGAAGAAGAAATAAAATATTTTACAGACAAGCAAATTCTGAGATATTTTGTCACCACCAGGCCTACCTTAAAAGACCACATTCAGGAAGCACTAAACAAGGAAAGGAACAACCAGTACCAACCACTGCAAAAACGTACCAAATTGCAAAGACCTTGGATGCTATGAGGAAACTACATCAACTAACATACAAAATAACCAGCTAGCATTATAATAACAAGATCAAATTTACACATAATAATATTAACCGTAAAGGTAAATGGGCTAAATGCCCCAATTAAGAGACACAGACTGGCAAATTGGATAGTGTCAAGACCCCCCCAGTGTGCTGTATCCAGGAGACCCATCACATGTGCAATGACACACATAGGCTCAAAATAAAGGAATGAAGGAATATTTACGAAGCAAATGAAAAGCAAAAAGTAGCAGGGGTTGCAATCCTGGTCTCTGATAAAACAGACTTTAAACCAACAATGATCAAAAGAAACAAAGAAGGGCATTACATTATAGTAAAGGGATCAATGCAACAAGAAGAACTAACTATCCTAAATGTATATGCACCCAAAACAGGAGCACCCAAATTCATAAACCAAGTTGTTAGAGACCTACAAAGAGATTTAGACTCCCACAACAATAGTAGTGGGAGACATTAACATCCTACTGTCAATATTAGACAGATCAATGAGACAGAAAATTAACAAGGATATTTAGGACTTTAACTCAGCTCTAGACCAAGTGGACCTAATAGACATCTACAGAATTTCCCATCCTAAATCAACAGAATATACATTCTTCTCAGCACAATATCACACTTATTCTAAAACTGACCACATAATTGAAAGCAAAATCCTCCTCAGCTAATGTAAAATAATGAAAATCATAACAGTCTCTAAGACCACAGTTCAATCAAATTAGAACTCAAGATTAAAAACTCAAAACTGCACACCTATGTGGAAACTGAACAACCTGCTCCTGAATGACTACAGGACAAATAATGAAATTAAGGCAGAAATAAAGATGTTCTTTGAAACTGATGAGAATAAAGACATAACATATCAGAATTTCTGGAATATATTTAAAGCAGTGTGTTGAGGGAAATTTAGAGCACTAAATGCCCACAAGAGAGAGCAGGAAAGATCTAATAAGTAAATGTTTAAGTCAGCCTTTGCTCTGGAGAAACAACCCTGGTCCCACTAGTGTGCTAAAGCCAACTTATAATCAGCTTGCAAAATTGATTTTAAAGTTTTCAAATAATTTAAAATTTCCCACTTTTTTGACATCATGTTGGTAACTTGAAATTGGTTATGGTGGGAATATTTATAACTTGGAATTAGCAACCTCCACTAAGTAGGGCTCTCAACCACTAGGAACCAGCTCTGAAACACTGACCAGCACACCACTGCCTGGCTCATATAAAATTTTTCAATTTTACTTTATTTAAATTCTCTATAGAGATTACTAATGATGAATAACATGCAAAGTATGCAATTCTAACTGAGGAAATATATGTACCAGTATTCAACTTCATGCCACAATCCTCTCATACTTTTCCTGTTCTGCTTGAATTTCTCTTTGGTGGGAATGAGGGTGGGGGTAGTGCAGAAAACGTTTTTCACTTGTTTGCTTATATGAAATACCAGTCTCTGAGACTTCTGGGCTTGTTGGCTCTTTATATTCAAATTGCAGCATTTAAATGGAAAAATAGGTTTTAGGACATCAGTAAGAGGGGCAAATACAGTTCCCTGAAGCCTGTCTCCCCCTACAAAGAGGGACCAAAACAATGAATATACAACTATATTTTGACTGGAGTGGCTGAAGAACTGTGCTGAAGAGTACCAAAAGATCAGCAAAATCCTTGTACAGCTTTGCCTTACTCTTTCCCCAACTTGGAGTCAGAAAGAGAAAGGACTTCTTATGAGAAAAAAGTACCACGGTCCCCCCTGCTACCACAGACACCAGCAGTTCTCCAGCATGAGAGTCTCCCAGTCCTCACAGACTCCAAATACAGTTTAGAAAGTACCCAGGAGTTCGCATGACTGTATTGCCTTATAGTAGGAGCCCATGTTCAGCACTCCTCTCATCTCCATGACCTAAGCTGTTACAGAATGGAACTAAACTAAACCATCTTGAAACTAAACCCACTGCTAAAGTGCATTTTGTCCTGGGAGCCAGTAGTCACTAACTTTTCTATCCCTAAGGTCCTATTGTTACTCCATTACATTCACTTGGGTACTGGCAGCATTACAACCCTGGCTGCCCAGAGCTTAAGAAAACAAAATGACCACTAGCATCTGAACACACATAGCACCCAACCCCTAAAGGGAACAGACCAACCTGCATGGTAGGGAAGCCACTGAAGAGCCAGCTGGTCTGCTGTGCCTCCTCACACCCTGCTGCACAACAAGCCAATCTAATCAGAAACAACAATGGCTACAATTAGTGGCTAAAGATAATATAATAAAGATATATGCCAGGTACAGTGGCTCACACCTGTGATCCTAGCATTTTGGAAAGGTGAGGTGAGTAGATCATCTGAGGTCAGGAGTTCAAGACCAGCCTGCCCAAACTGATGAAACCCTTTCTCTAATAAAAATATAAAAATTAGCTGGGCGTGGTGGTGGGTGCTTGTAATCCCAGCTACTCAGGCGGCTGAGGCAGTAGAATCACTTGAACCCGGGAGTCAGAGGTTGCAGTGAGCCAAGATCGTGCCATTGCATTCCAGCCTGGGTGACAAGAGTGAAACTCAGTCTCAATAAATAAATATGTAAATTAAAGCAAAAATTATAAATAGTGGATGTGAGGGTAAATGGCTAGAGTATTTTTATGTGACCAAAGTTAAGTTGTTATCAGCTTGGAATAATGTATGATAACTACAAGACTCTTTATGTTAACCCCATGGTAATCACAAAGAAAAAATTTATAGTTGGCAAAACAAAAATCACATGATAATCCCAATAGATAGAGAAAAAGCATTCAACAAAACCCAGCATCCCTTTATGATTAAAACTCTCAGCAACATTAGCATACAAGGGACATACCTTAATGTAATAAAAGCCATCTATGACAAACCCATAGCCAAAATAATATTGAATGGGGAAAAGTTAAAAGCATTCCCTCTGAGAACTGTAATAAGAAAATGATGCCCACTCTCGCCACCCCGCTTCAACCTAGTACTGAAAGTCATAGCCAGAGCAATCAGACAAGAGAAAGAAATAAAGGGCATCCACATTGGTAAAAGGAAGTCAGCTATTGCTGTTTGCTGATGATATGGTTTACCTAGAAAACACTAAAGACTCCTCCAAAAGCTCCTAGAACTGATAAAATTCAGCAAAGATTCCAGATACAAAATTAATGTACACAAATCATTAATTTTTTTTTGAGATGGAGTCTCACTCTGTCGTCAGGCTGGAGTGCAGTGGTGTGATCTTGGCTCACTGTAATCTCCGCCTCCCGAGTTCAGGCAATTCCCCTGCCTCAGCCTCCCAAGTAGCTGCGAATACAGGTGTGTGCCATCATGTCCAGCTAATTTTTGTATTGTTGGTATAGATGGTGTTTCACCGTGTTGGCCAGGATGATCTCAATCTCTTGACCTCATGATCCACTCTCCTTAGCCTCCCAAAGTGCTGGGATTACAGGTGTGAGCCACCATATCCAGCCATCAGTACCTCTTTATATACCAACAGTGACCAAGCAGAGAATCAAATCAAGAACTCATACACTTTTACAGTAGCTGCAAAAAATTAAAATACATAGAAATATACCTAACCAAGGAGGTGAAAGACCTCTATAAGGAAAACACTGCTGAAAGAAATCGTAGACGACACAAACACATGGAAACAAATCTCATGCTCATGGATGGGAAGAATCTATATTGTGAAAATGACCATATTGACAAAAGCAATCTACAAATTCAACACAATTTCCATAAAAATACCACATTATTCTTTATAGAATTGAAAAAAACAATTGTAAAATTCACATGGAACCCAAAAGGAGCCCACATAGCCAAAGCAAGACTAGGCAAAAATAACAAACATGGAGGCATCATATTACTTAATTTCAAACTATACTATAAGCCATAGTCACCAAAACAGTATAGTACTGGCATAAAAATAGGCCTATAGACCAGTGGAACAGAATAGAGAACCTGGAAATAAAACCAAATACTAACAGCCAACTGATCTTCAATAAGGCAAGGATCTTTATCTCTCATCTTATACAAAGATCAACTCAAGATGGATGAAGGACTTAAGTCTAAGACCTGAAACTGTAAAAGTTTTAGAAAATAACATTGGAAAAACCCTTCTAGACATTGACTTAGGCAAGGATTTTATGACCAAGAGCACAAACGCAAATGCAATAAAAACAAAGATAAATAACTGGGACTTAATGAAGCTAAAGAGCTTTTGTATGGCAAAAGGAACAGTCAGCAGAGTAAACATCCAACCCACAGAGTGAGAAAATAAGTCTTCACAATCTATACATCTGACAAAGGACTAATACCCAGAATCTACAATGAACTCAAACAAATTAACAAGAGAAAAACAATCCCATCAAAAAGTGGGCTAAGGACATGAATAAACAATTCTCAAAAGAAGATGTACAAATGGCTAACAAACACATGAAAAAATGCTCAACATCGCTAATGATCAGAGAAATGCAAATCAAAAGCACAATGTGATACTACCTTATTCCTGCAAGAATGGTCATTAAAAAAAAAATGGATATTAGCATGGATGTGGTGAATGGAGACCACTTCTAAACTGCTGGTGAGAATGTAAACTAGAACAACTAGTATTGAAAACAGTGTGGAGATTCTTTAAAGAACTCAAAGTAGAACTACCATTTGAGTGAGCAATCCCACTGCTGAGTATCCACCCAGAGGAAAAAAAGTTATTATACAAAAAAGATACTTGCACATGGCATGTTTATAGCAGCACAATTCACAATAGCAAAAATGTGGAACCAACCCAAATGCCCATCAATCAACAAATGAATAAATAAAATTAAAATCAAGATTAAAAGCTGTTATACTTCAAAGGTTACTGTTAAGAAAGTGAAAATGACAACCCAAAGAATAGTAGAAAATACGCAAAACATATATTGAAGGGGTCAAGTATTCAGCATATATAAGAACTCTTACAAACCAACAATAAAAAGACAGCCCAGTTTTTAAAAATGGGCAAAGGATTTGAATACATATTTCTTCAAAGAAGATGAACAAATGGCTAAAACACACAAAAAGATGTTCGATAACATTTATCATTAGGGAAATGGAAGTCTAAATAGAATGAGACAACAAGTCACACCCACCAGAGGGTAGAAGTGTTGACTAGGATCTGGAGAAACTGGAATTCTCATACAGAAATTGAAAATTTTAAATAGTGCAGCCACTTTGAAAAATAGTCTGCCTAACCCCTCAAAACATTAAATACAGTTTATCAGCTATTCCACTTCTAGGTCTATATCCAAGACAATTGAAAATATATGTTCCCATGAAAACTTCTACATAAATGTTCATAGCAGCATTACTCATAATAGCCAGAAGTAAATATAACCCTAGTGCCCATTAACTGATGAATAAACAATATGTAGAATCTATACAAAGGAGTATTAACCAGCCATAAAAAGCATTTGCTGCTTATACATCCTAAAACATGGATGAATCTTGAAAACATGCTAAGTGGAAAAAGCCATTTCATGTATTATATGATTCAATTTAGAATAGGCAAATTCATAGAGAGAGAAAGTAGATTATTGTTGCCAGGGCCCGGAGGAAGGGGAAATAGACAGCAACTGCTAATGGATATGGGGTTTCTTTTTGAGGTGATGAAAACGTTCTGGAATTATATAGGGATGATGATAATATAATAAAAATCACTAAGTTTTACACTTCAGAAACGCAAATTTTATGGTATGTGAGTTATATTTCAGTTAAAAAGCTTAAGAGAACAAAATAGGCCTGTCTTTTTTTTCTTTTTTTTTTTTCTTTTTTTTTTTTTTTTATAGTTCACTGATTACTACACTCCTTGCAGTGGGACAATATTTTCTTTTCTTTTTTTTTTTTGAGAGAGAAAGAAGTAGAATAAAAGAGAAAAAAGAAAGAGAAAGAGGGAGAGAGAACGAAAATCTTGCTCTATTGCTCAGGATTTCATTTAAATCTGTAAAATGCTTATGCAATTACTAAAAAGTGATTTA
>CAUYQU010039453.1:0-33025 GCA_963574635.1 Cheracebus regulus | reverse complement strand
GTACACGCCGCACCGAGAAGCGCCACGACGGCCAAAAGAATTGCGCTGGCGACCCGTGTGGCTCCTTCGCCGGGAATCTCCCAGTCTGTGGGCATCAAAAATTCGTCTGCAATTGCGGCATCCACTCGCTCTCTGCGCTTTCACTGGGAGCCACAATCCCGAGCTGCTGCTATGCGGCCATCTTGGATAGATTTATTATTTTCTTATTCACTTGTAAGAGTTATTTGGGATTACTTAGGACATTAATCCTTGTCTTAGCATGCTCCTTGGTTACAAAGGACACTTACCATTGCATTATTTAATATTTCCTACTTTTTCATTGGACACAATATCATCACTGAAACTTGCATTTTAAACTCTTAAATGAAATTCTGCTATGTAAATCCCTTCAATTATAGACTCAATGATGCTGCATGTGGATTATTAATAGCAATAAAAGGAGATATTTCATACAGTTAAAAAATTATAGAAGTAAGCATTAGTCAAAAATTTACTTAGGAAGTTAACTTGTTCTGTATTAGGGGAGAAGTTGTCACTTTTCTTCCCTAAGCCAAGGAAGGAGCCTAAGTCTGAAACAAAAGTCCCCTTGCCAAGCTTACAAAAGTTCTGCTATTAGAAATTAGTCCTTGTTACAGCAGAGTGCATACCATGAATAGTTTGTTTTTATTTTTCATGAATTTCCTGTTCAGTATTAGGCTTTACATTTAATTTTTATATCTAGAAAAGTTAAACAATTTTTAATTGTATAGGAAACTAGCATTTTTGAAATACTTCTGAATTTAGCACCTAAGTCAAATTATGTTGGATATGTTTTCATGGAAGCTGTTGTATTCTCTTATTTTGCATGGGTTGGCTCTCCATTGCTTATAATACTGGTACATATTGAGTACAAGGGAAATATATTTTAAAAATGCATAAGTTAGATTTGCTACAAACATTGAGATTAGAAGTTGCAAATTGACCACTGAGTATGTCTGCTTTACAGGCATGTCTCTCATAGTTTGAGAGCTATTTTGAAGTAGTTGCTAACACTTAAAAATGGAGAAACGTCTCTTGAAAAATGGAACTTTGGATAATAATGGATTATATATGTTAGTCATGAACTGTAACTACATAGTAGCTATTATTTTTAGACAGAGTAAGTACTCTCCAATTTGCCAGAGCTCCTGTAATTCTTTAATGTATTGCAGCAGGCCTACTTCACTCATGTACCTTATGTAGATTCCCCTTTTGTTATTTGTAGCTAAATATGTAAAAAGGCAGATAGATGAAGAAATTTCTAGTTTTTTCATTAACAAATTCAAGAGCTCAAAAGCTTCTTTGCTTTATTGTTTTTCTGGTACATTCATCTCCTTAAAAGGAGACGTTAGAAGCAGTAAACATCCATGAGATATTAACTTTCTTCAGAAATTTTCCCAACAAATCACTCTATTGGCTGGTGAAAAAAATGGTGATTGGAAAGATTTATACTTCCTGGAGTTCCACTATCTTACGCTGTAATTTCTTCAGGTCTTTCTGTACTTTATATTTCTCTAAATCCATCTTTGTTTTCTGTATTTGTTGGAGGGAGCTGAGAGAGTCATGAATTGATTTAAATCCTGTGAGAAGGTAGAAGAATAGGTATACTTAAAGCAATACGTTAGAACTTAAAAAAAAAAAAACCAAAGTGGCTAATTGGCAGTCTTGCCATAATTATCATTTAATTGAAAGCATATTAAATTCTATTAAGACCAGCCTAAAATTGCACATAATCTATTTCTTGTAAGTCATGAAAATCCATTCACAATAATGTTTCAACTTGTATCTGGTTATCTGGTTTTATTGTGAAATTTAATTATTTTCTTCTCCTCTCCCCAAATATGTTGCATAATTCTATATTGCAAGAGAAAAATTTTAAAATATTTTATTCTTTCTGTATGCTTTAACAGGAGATTTAAGTGATTTTTTTCTTTTCAGTCTTGTTACCAAATTGAAGGTAAAGACCACAGATGAGATTTTAAAACTTCTCTGAAAGTAACCTATTTGAGGGACCTAAGAGTGGCCACCTGCTCCCCTCCTTTCTCCTGGCACTTTGTATCTCTCTTATGCATGTCTACTCATTTATGACCACAGACCTACCAAACCTCAAGGTCTTAGGGTACAACTTTTTGTTATTCAATGGGGCCTTTCACATAGTCATTTCTTAATACATTTGTATTAAAGGCATAAAGCAGCAATCCATTAATTTGGAGGTCCTCCTTTCTAGAACTCCACTCCATTAATAAAATGAAAGAACTTGTAGATGATAAATTTCTTTTCCAGTTCACCCTGAAGTTTTACTAATAGAATAAGTAAAATTAAATCTCTGATAGTTAAACAAAGCAAGGTCTTTAAAAGAAGGGCCAGTTAAGTTTGGGACATGATTTCTGGCCCAATAATTCATTATTTTGATATGATGGTGGGAGTGGGTGTATTGTGAAGGCTGAATTTTCAGGTAGCAAACTCTACTTATATGCCAGGAACATCTGGAAAATTGAGACCATCATGTCTTCCCAAGTCACCTCCAAGGTATCTCTATACAGGACCAAATTTTGTAGAATTTACACATGAATTTTTCTGAGATCTAGAAAAAAATGACTTGGAGCTTTCTCTAGTAAAGAAACTCTTCTGAGTCCTGGTAATTCCCTCAGAATTATGACTCAAGGCAGATGGCTGCTCTACAGCACCTATCCCATGTCCTTCCCTTTGACAAATTAGACGAGGCTTTCAAATTAATCTTCTTTGATGTTAGCTCAGCTTGACACTGCTGCCATTAGCCTCTTTAAAAGAAAAGCAGTCATTATACTGGACTCTGCTAATTCATCTCTCTTTCTCACTTCTAAAGGTCAGGTCTCCAGTCTGATATCTGTTCAAGCTCATTACTTGTAGTTCAGTGAGAAGGGCATTTGATTTAGGCTCCTAATTTCATAACATACCCACAAGTCACATCTTGGGTATCTCCAAGGATTTTCCAAGTCTGACAATTCCATGATTCTGTGATCTTAGAGAGAAAAAACAACAAAACAAAACAAAAACCTCACACCAATGGCAGGCCTGTAACATTGCCAAGTATGAATGAAGAAAGTTTATTTATATACCTTCCAGTATAATACTCATATTCTATAGGATATTTAGAAAAGTGCATTAAATACATAAGGATGTCATTAATGACAAGATTAATCCCTGGCCATTAGCTCAAAGTGGAAGAATGAGGGATTGAACAGAAAAGGACAGATACTCTACTTAATAAAAGGTATCTGCTCACCTGATTGATACTCATTCTGCATTGTCTCTAATTCACCCCAGATCTGCTTTTCTATTAGTTCCATCTTTTTGGACAATTTATTTTCCATATGCTTTACTTTACTTAGTTGTGTTTCCTGTTTCTGCGTGTTAATGAAATTCTCTACTTTGCTTGAAAGCTGCAGCAGTTTTTCTTCCATTTTATTTTCAGACTTTTCCTTTAGAAGAGATTATGGGATAAAACTTCAGAAAACTTACATGGATTTATCCTTCAGCTTAGAGAAAATGTTTTTCACATTCATTTTTCCATGCTAAGCATGAAAATTCAAACCAAGTTTTTTTGTATCTAAAACTGTGTTCATAAGTATGAGAGTTAATCCCTTTGGCCCTGTTCATCTGTAGTTTCTGGAATTCAGCATGTTATGGGATAAAAGAAAAGGGCTGTAGCGTGGCTGAAATGTCTTGAGAATTTGGTGTTTTAGTCTAATGTTCCAAGACCTTTTAGATACCGCTTTTTCTGAGCTCTCTGGACATGCTCCCTCAAATATCATACCTCTATGTGGACAGACTTCAGCTAGAATAGTGACTTGCCACGCCAGTAGCTTATTAGAATCACCTGGACTATACTCCACCCCCAGAACTTAATTAAATCAATCAAATCCAGACTTAAATGGTCTGTGATGGAGCTCAAGAACTGATATGATTTAAACACTCTCCAGGTGATTCTAATGTGTAACCGAGGTAGGGACTGCAGAGGCAGCCTTAGGATAATTAGCCACTTTTCTCCTCACTTCTCCACAGGGAATCTGGGAGCAGGAACTGAGCATGGCAGGTATGACCCCTTTGATTCTCCTCTCTTTGACCCCATCTGCTTCAGGAATGGTGGATTCCAGTCTCTGTGTTCCTTACGTTGGGAGGTTTCTGCCTGCAAGATGACCCCATGATTAACCTAGTGCTGCCTATAACTGGTAAAGAAATCTGCCTAATTCAGGAGTGAAGAGCTAGCAGGCCCACCTGGCAGCCGCAGAGCTCACCACACACACTTCAATAGCCTTACCAGTGATAAAGCTTTATGTTTATCTCCAACTCTTGGACTCCTTTGTCACTCTATCAGCTGTTTACAATTTCAGGTTGGAGCTGGGGACATTATTTCCTGGGCTGCCTCTGCCTATAGTCTCTCTACCTCAAGTTCTCAAAACATCTTATTTTGGTCACCTTCAGGACTGGCAGCCATTTACCACAGTGATGGTGGTGTGCTGCCCTTCCCATTGGGTAAGATGTGCTGGTTGCAGTGGGAGAGGGGGCCCCTTGAAATAAGTATATTTCTCATATACCTTGGTAGCCTCACCCCAAAGCTTGGGTTGTCTTTACATGGTCTAATCTGAAAAAGGAGTTTTGAAAACCTTCAATCTACTAACAGATCTCCAGAAAAGTCAAGTGACTTGCCTGCACATCACCCAGGGAGTGAGCCTATAACCACTGATTCCCAGGGGAGGCCCCAAGAGAGTCAGGCCCCCCAGGTCTGGGATGGCAATCTGTATTTTTTTTTTTTTTTTTAAAAAAAAAAAAACCTCTTCAGATTCTTTTGGTAAAAGTAGAGCATACTCAGAAACACAGGTTTGCAGAGTTGGGGAGTAGCAAACAGGACCAGAAGGCAGGCCTCTGGACTCCTATTGTAGTGCTTAAAAAAAAAAAAAGGTTACTGAAGCAGTGAAGATTACCATAAATATGGAAGTGCAACCTCCCAGACCTTTACTCATTACTCATCCAGGCAAGGACCATGCAGGTGTTTACTTCACAAAATAGCAGAACTCCTCACCAGTTTCTCCTGTAGGACCTTCAGACATTCATTTGTATGGCCAAGGTGGTCTTTTCTATATTTGATAAATTGATTTTCTGTCCATTTTTTATTATTCTCGACTTCTTCATACAGATTACTTGAAAGTGAATTAAATCTAAGGGAAAAAAATGTTTTGTTCCATTTTAATAAGTGAATTTAAACATAAAACAAAAAATTAGTATTGAAAACATCTGCATTTTTTGAGGCATGAGACTCCATGTGCCTAGCCAAGTATTTGTGGGGTGATGTGGGAGGTGGAGAGGCAAGGTAAGTACACTCATGTTCCTGTCCTGAGCTTGCGTTCAGTCCAGCTACTGTTACATACCCTAAAATACATCATCACAGTGACAAGAGCTCTGCTGGGTAGGAGCTAACCACAGCCACACCGAAATTTAGTGTTATCCATGCAGAATTCCTCTCATGGCCTGGGGCTTACTGGTTGTGTGTGGAGGAAATTCTTTGATAAGTTCACTGGGGTGGGAACTATTATTCATGCTAGGAGTTGTCAGTCAAACGCCAGTTAGTATTTTAGGCATTGTGGGTCATTTGGTCTCTGTTGTAACCACTCAGCACTCCATTGCAGTGGGAAAGCAGCCACAGATGATATGTAAAGAAATGAGTGTGGTTATATTCTAATCAAATGTGATGTAATATTCACATGTCATGCAATAGAATTCTTTTTTAATTATTAGAAAGCATAGAAATTGTTCTTAGCTTTGGGTAAATGTGGCTAAGGGTGATAGTTTGCTGACTCCTGCTCTCTAAGTGCCAGTGTGTGGCTGGGAGATGAGCAGGGGCAGAGAGGACCTGCATTGGCTAGCAGAGGAGAGAAAGGTCAGAGGCAGGAGAGTGGAGGGAGAAAGCCCCAAGAGAACCTGGCGAAGGCACCAAGGTGGACTTTAGGTTGCCTTTGTCAGGCAAAATCTTCCATAAAGTCCCCGTTCTACCAATGAGTCTGTGAGTGGATTTTTTTAGAGGGTGTTTAAAGAGGCCCTGAATGACTCATGTGGGGTAAAAACAGAAGTAAAAGAGGTACAGGAAAGGGACCTATGGGACTATCAAGATGATGCACCATAGAAGTGTTAAATAAGAGAGAAGGAAGGATTTAAAAACATGGAAGTGGATCAAAGGGTTGGAATCATATATCATCAGTTGAAAAGTCTAGAGTGGCTGAAGGTTTGAGGAGAGGAAATTCCAATCTGAATTAAATGAGGTATGGGACTGGGAAGAGGTGGGATAGGGAGAGGACTCGTGAGTGGTTTCTGTGTGTATTTTCTGCATGTGACTTGTTCATGATAAGATGTTGGCTTCAAATTCCCTTTTAGAATAAACAAACTATTAGGTTAGCAAGAACAATGTTTGTTATTGAAAATATTCATTCTACCTTACAATGTATGGTACAGATAAAGTAATAATTGCTCTGATGTTTTCAGGCAAAATTATATGCAGATAATTTAGTTTGCAATGTTTAACATCGGAAATTAATTGCTTAAGTCATGCTGGACTTCCACTGCATGTACATGCCTCTCTTGCTCTCTGGAAAAAGTGTTTGGGCTAATAGAAGATACAAGTTCTGTGAAATCATTATTTTTAGGCTAATAGATTTCAACTGGGGGCAGTTGCCGCCTCCCACCTTCTCACCCCCAGGGGACATTTGCTAATGTCTGGAGACAATCTTGGTTGTCACAACTGAGAGGTGTTACTGGCATGTAGTGGGTAGACACCAGGCATGCTGCTAAACATCTTACAGTGCATAGGAGAGACCCACAACAAAGAATGATGCAGCCAAGATACCGATAGTGCCGAGGTTGAGAGTGCCTTTCCCCATTGCTTGTTTTTGTGAGGTTTGTCAAAGATCAGATGGTTGCAGGTGTGTGGTGTTATTTCTGAGGCCTCTGTTCTCTCCATTGGTCTGAGATACTTTTCAAAGAACTTGGGCCAGTCACTGCTGTGAGTGTTTCTTAAATTACCTCTGTCTTCAATCTTGTAGTGTCTGGTTTTCTGGTCTTCAAGCCAAATAAAGGTTAACCTTAACCTTTGTTAAAAGACTTCTTAGAGACAGGGTCTTGCTTTGTCATCCAGGCTGGAGTGCAGTGGTGCCATGACAGCTCATTGTAACCTGAACTCCTGGGCTCAAGCGATCCTCCTTGCCTCAGCCTCCTGAGTAGCTGGGACTACAGGTGTGTGCCACCGTGCCCAACTAAACTTAACCTTTAATGTTATTACAACATTTTTATTTAAAAGTTATTATCTTTATTCAGAGACAGTTCTTTCTTAAAAAAAGTAAATTCTATATACTATCTACTTTATTTTTGAATTTATATGTACCTCAAAATCCTAACATTAGCAGCAATTTACTTTTTTTTTTTTAAGTAGTGGAACTACTTATACTTATTTTTGTTCAAAGTTAACCTTGTTAAAAACTAAATACAGTATACTAGATTGAAACAGAAGTCCTCTGATTGAAAAGGGAAAAACCCTGTGTTACTTTCTCTTTGAACAAAATACATTTTCAATACATATCTCAGTTAAATGGTTAATATCTCTAACATGAAAGAATCCTACAAATTGATAAGAAAATGACAAAAATCCCAATACAAAATTTGATAAATAATAATAGGCTATTCACAGAAAATTCAAATGGAAAAGGGAATGCAAATTAAAACAGATGCTTTTTCATCCTTTGGCCAGTATTAAAAAGAGAACACATTCATTGTTGGTTAAAATGTAGAGAAAGGTCTTCTCAAACGTTTCTGGTAAAAGTCTAAAATCTTACAACATTTTTAAGAAGAAATTTATAAAATTAAATATATATATATTCTTTAACCTAGGAAGCTTGCCTATAGAAATAAAAGTGCCAGTAGTTAAGGATATCTAAGTATATACACATAATACTTTTTTTTGTTTTTTTGTGGTGGTCGTAAACTAGAAATAATCAGTTCAGCAATAAGATAAATGGTTGAATTAATTATGGCACATATATAAGTTAAAAGATCATATAGCTATGAAAATAATGTTAGAATAATATTTACTGATCTGGAGAGACATACAGGATGTACTAGAAAAATCAAATAACTGAGTAATATGTATAGAAATTATTTTTTAAACCCATGCTGCTTCTATACATATAATATATACATATCCTTTCTCTGTTATATGTTTATATTAACAAGGAGGATATTGAGGAAGGATACGTCCCTGGTGTTAACATTGATTACAGTAGAAAGCTGAGATGATAATCTCTTTTTTCACTTTTGTTTTTTGTTACAATTAATGCATATTGTTAATTTTTAAAATTGAAGGAAATTTAAATATAAAAGAGTCAATTGTGTCACTAAATGAATTATTAGTTCTCATAAGTATTTACCTGAGGAAAAGCATGGTTTATAGATTTACTGTCACCTACTGTAATACTACTGAAATGTTAAGACTTCATTACTTAAAGTGAGAAAAAAAATCAAGTTTACACTATTATAAAAGTGTCCAGATTCAGATTTAACTACTTAGATGACTTTCTATAAGCCAAATTCCCACAATACCAAAGACAGAAAAAATAAGCATCATTAGTCATGAAGTGGTTAGCCCTCGATCTCAAACGTCTCCTTTTTCTCTCTATTCCACTTGTTAATAAACCTCATCCCTTTAAGTCAGTCTTCCATTTCAGTTTATCAATGCCATCCCTTCCCTAAGGAATATAAGACAATCAATTCTTAGTCTTTATATCTAGAAACATATGACTTTTCTACTTTTCCTTTGGAGAATTTTGTCTTAATTACAAGCTAAAGACATTAGATCTAGTATCACACAGCTATTCACTGAACACCCTCATTGTGCTAGAATTTAAGAACATAGAAATGCTTTCTTAGAGTATTTTCTGTTTACTCAAGACAACTGCTTCTCCAAGTTTTAGTGATGACTGTTGTTTTACATCAACTTCTAAGACACACATATTTCCCATTTTAGCATCTCCAAAATCAAGAGATATCTTAAAATGATGATATGCTATGGTTCAATTGTTAGCTTCATATCTTACATGCATAATGGTGCACGTTATGCTCAATGGCACTTAGATTTAATAAAATATAGTAGTGCCAGGGGAAAATGGAGAAAGTAGAGTATTGTCAGGATACGGGATTTCACCAGGGCATTAAACCCAAATGGTGTGAGACATAGAGGAGAAAGAATAAGAGCATAAGAGACAGTACAATAGTATCCAAGTAACTAGAATTTACCTCTGCCTGACCATGACCCTGGGAAATGATGATCATTTAAACAAAAAAGGGAGATTTGATAATAAGGAAGCTAGTAATTTGAACATTTGTGGAGCTCTGTCTCCTTTACTGCTTTCTCCATTGAGTGGGGGAAAAAATATTCAGTTTAAGATGGGGTAGAGACCAGTCTTAAAAAGAAATAATGTAAAGGAGTAAATAGAGGATCTTAGAAAGACTCTTTTTATTATTATTATTATTATTATTATTATTATTATTATTATACTTTAAGTTCTGGGGTACATGTGCAGATCGTGCAGGTTTGTTACATAGGTATATATGTGCCATGGTGGTTTGCTGCATCCATCCCCCCAACATCTACATTACGTATTTCTCCTAATGTTATCCCTCCCCAGTCCCCCATCCCCTGCTATCCCTCCCTTAGCCCCTTCACCCACAACAGGCCCCAGTGTGTGATGTTCCCCTCCTTGTGTCCATGTGTTTTCATTGTTCAACACCAACTTATGAATGAGAACATGTGATGTTTGGTTTTCTGTTTTTGTGCCAGTTTGCTGAGAATGATGGTTTCCAGCTTCATCCATGTCCCTGCAAAGGGCATGAACTCATCCTTTTTTATGGCTGCATAGTATGGAAAGAATCTTAAAGGAAAACCTTGCATATCAAAATTGTTTTTAAAAATGTTTGATAATCTTGGAGAATGAAATTATTTTCTATAGTGTTTTACATTGAGACATTTTAATATGCAATTTGTAATAAGTAAAAATCACAGGAAGGGTAAAAATGTTTCAATTCAGTTGAGATATTTTGCAAAGTGAATGACAAGATTAATCTTCATAATTCTGTCTTTATTATAAATATTATGTAAGTTACTTTAGTGTAGAATATTCTCTGCATTAGTTCACTGCTTTATTTCTTGGCCAGGTTCAAATTTCTGGGATAGGTTTTTATTTCATGCCAATGCTTACATTAGGCAAAACTCTTTGGAATGCACTTAACAGAATTAAAAATCTTCTATTCACTTACTTGAATTCCAAAAGGTTCATTTCATGGCGATAATCCCCCTGGACCATCTTTAAATTTGAAGTTTGCTCAGAACTGGCAGTCTCTATCTTTCCTAAGAGCTGCATCACCTAGTGAAAGTACAAGACAGTTTTTTTTGTGTGTATATGAACAAAGCCACCAGCATTCACATTAATATACTTCATTCCTTAAGGAGCCAGGAAACAGACTTGAACCTAAAGCATGATTACACTTGAAAATGACTTGTGTTCAAATGAGTATTATAGTTACAATATCCTCAAGAATAGGATAATATTCTGTTGTCTAGAATATTCTTTTTGTTCATAGGCCATCTAATGGCATAACAAAACATGCTATTTCGTTCGTTTGTTTATTAATCTGTTAATCCGATTATATCTCTACTTCTCTGTTGTTTCCCCAATTACAATACAAGATACTGTATGCTATTACTACCATATCCTCAGTGCACGTTAGGTGATCAATGGTAAATACTCAACAAATACTTACTGAATAAACATTTAAATGCACAGTCAGGCTCTGAGGAAAACACACATGACTGGCCCAAGATTTCCAAATAGCATTCTGACATGAGCACAGGTGAATCCCAAGTGAAATGGCTTAGGGCATTTAAGGATAGGGGGAAAAAACAAATTCCAGTTTTAGCATTTAAGATTGGAGTAACTTCCAAATTGCCAGAAACATTGAGAAAGTCCTTTTATGTAAAAGAACTGGATTAAAAAATAGATGCAGAATTGCAGCCCATAATCATGTCTCAGCTAGTCACTGCTAATGAGAATGAAACTACACGATTGGCTTTTGTCAAACAGAATTCAGCTCCTAATATAGATGGTCATATGGAGGAGAGTAGGCATTTAATAAAATTTGAGTTCTTATGAAAGAAACAGGAGTAATGGAAGGATTTTAACAGGTAAGTGTTGGATGGGCAACCAATGGCACTTGAGTGGCTGTTTACAGGAGAAAGATACATTTAAAACAGGCTAAAGATGGAAATGTTTGAAATAAAATAATAGGCATGGAAAATACAAGAAGGAAGGTAGGCAGCCTCTGGAGCAAGGAGCTGATAGCCAGTTCCTTGCTGACAGCCTGCAAGGACCTCAGTCCTACAGCTGCAAGGAACTGGATTCAAAAGTTAGAATGAACCTGGAAGAGGATTCATCCCCAAAGCCTCTCCAAAGAAACACAACTCTGCAGACACCTTGATTTCTGCCTTATAAGACCCTGAGAAGAGGTCCAGTCTAAGCCCCCCAAATTTTGACCTACAGAAAGCATGAGATAATGTATTTGTGTTGTTTTAAACCATTATGTTTATGGTGATCTGTTAAGGCAGCAATGAAAAATTAACATACAAATATTTTTAAAATAAAAGAATAAAAACAAAATGGTGTGGGATTGATGTATATATCTAAGGGCTGTTTTTTGAAAGGATAATAGACAAAGTTCTACTCTACACATGAAAAGAGAAAACTTAAGTATTAAAATTATGAATGAAAAAAGAGTAGTTGTGAATATCTGTAAGCCAAATAACAGCAGAAACATTCTCAAAACTGAAATTACAGGTGAAATGGAAGTCTGATAACCAGAGGAGACATTAATTTACCTCCCAATCCAAGACAGCAGTAGACTAAAAAATAAGTAAGAATCAGAAGATTTAACCAGTAAGTTATTCCCTATAGGTACTGATTAAATTTTGTATCCTAAAACTACAGAATATACATTATTTTAGAACATGTACAAAAATGGACTATCCAGCCACTAAAAACAACCCTCAAAATATTCCAAAAACTAAAACTTGTATGCATGAAAATTTTTACTTATGAGATGAAACTGAAAATGAATACCAGCATAACAAAACAAAAAGTCCTTAACTCAGAGGGTGGGAAAGAAACTTCCTTGATATGGCTTGACTGTCTCCCTATCCAAATCTCATCTTGACTTGTAATTCCCATAATCCTCATGTGTTGTGGGAGGGACCCTGTGGAAGGTAATTGAATCAAGGGGGCAGTTACCCCCCAATGCTGCTGTTCTCATGATAGTGAGTGAGTTCTCATGAGATCTGATGGTTTTATATGGGACTTTTCCCTCTTTTGCTAGGCATTTCTCTTGCCTGCCACCATGTAAAACATGCCTTTGCTCCTGCTTCACCTTCCACCATGACTGTGAGGCCTTGCCAGCCATGTGGAACTGTGAGTCCATTAAATTTCTTTTTTTAAATAAATTATGCAGTCTTGGGTATGTCTTTATTAGCAGTATAAGAACAGACTAATAAACTCCTAACTATTTAAGGGAAAATACCACACACAATTGCAGTATTTCTAGGAAATAATAATGAGACAACTACATGTCAGACTCTGGGGGATATAAGGAAAAAGAATAAGGGGATGCTCAGAAAAAATTCATAGCCATAAATGCTTATGTCAACAAAAAATACAAATACATGTGGTTTTAAAAAGTTGCAAAATGTGCAACAAAACACACTGTAGGCAAAGACAAGAATAAAGATAAATGGTGAAATTGGTGAGTTAAAAAAGATAACAGAAGCAGAACTAAAAAAATATATAAAAGGATTGGTTCATTGTAGAACAACTAATTAAGGCACACCTAGACTAATCAAGGGGGAAAAAAGAAAAGCACAAATATACAAAATAATAGAATAAATAAAAGCAGAGAGAATTAAAGCCATCCTAAAAGCATTTTGCATAACTTTATGCAAATTCAAAATCTGAAAGAAATAAATATTTTTTCCAAGCAAAACCAATTTATTAAAGTTAACCCTGAAGAGATAGAAAGTTTAAGCAGATTAATCAACAGAAGGACACTTTGTCTCAAAAAAATAAAAAAAAGGAAAGCTATCAAACAACTTCCTTCCTCATCAAATCATCAAGCTCAGAAAATACATCAGAAGCAAAGCTACCAAATCTTTAAAGTATACTTATAATACTCTAAACTATTTCAGAACATAGGAAAAGAAGAAAATCTTTCAAATTATTTTTGAGGTCTGCAAACAGTGACTCCAAAATCTGAAAACAATGGCACATAAAATAGGTTAATTTCACTCATAAGCACTAATGCAAAATTCTTGAGTAAAATGTCAGCAACATTATCCAGCAGCACAAGAAAATACATCATAATCAGTGTAATTTATTTTAGAAAAAACAAGGATAGTTTAATAACAGGAAATGATAATACTAGTATAACAGGAGAGAACACATCATTCCATAAATGCTAAAAAGATATTTAATAAAATTCAGTAATTGTTTTTTATTTCTAAAAATATTTAAAATATAGGAATAGTTGGGTATTAAACAGGCTTAACAGGGAAACTTACTTCCCCCATCATAAGGGGAGCACAGGACAGTTCTGTTAAAGTTAGGAACAAGACCAGAATGTCCACTATTTCCACACTACTATCTAACATTGTGTGGGGTTATTAGTCAAAGCAATTAGAAAGAGAAATTATGTATATGAAAATGAATAAAGATGAGCTAAAACTATTACCATTTACAGAGCATATGATTGTGTTCCTAGAGACAGAGGGAAACTAAAAAATTAATCAAGAGAATTCACTGTGGAATATGAAATTAATATCACCTTCATAATGTACAACTAACAATGAACTAGAAGGCATATTGAAGCCCCTGTTAAAATAAACTAAAAAGAAAAAGATTACAAAATCTCAAAATACATTTAATAAGAAATTATGCCCAGTCTACAGTATTTGAAAATACTCCTGAAGAACATGAAAGCAAACTCAAACAAATGGGAAGCACACTACATTCTTGGATAAAACATTCAGCATTATGACTATATCAATTCTAAAATTTATTTACAAATTTAACATAATTTCAATAAAGATTAAAATAGAGTTTATTTGTTTTATTTACTGAAACTAGATAGTTTGATTAGAAAATTATAGGTAAAACCAACCAGTTTTACCAGGAAAACTGAGAAAAGAAAGTAATGGAAAGAACTAGCTCGAGCAGATATAAAAATACTACAAAGATTCCATAATTAATAATTAAGACACATATTAGGAAAACTACAAATGGATCAAAGATTTATGTATAAACAATAAAGCCATGATTCTTTCAAGCCTTTGTGTAGGGAAGCTCTTTCTAACTGATTTGAAATTCCAGAAGCCACAAAAGAACTGATAAATTCAGCTACAACTAGAGAACTATTCTATTTGTGCATGTCAAAATCAAAGACCTATGACAAACTGTGTCTTTGCAATTCATGTCATAGAGAAAACAGCTCATTTCCTTGACATATAAAGAACTCCTAGAGATAAAGAGGAAAAATAGCCCAATAGAGAAGTAGGCAAAAAACATGAACAGATAGCTCACCAAAAAAGAAATACAAATGGCCCTTAAATATGTGAAAAGATGCTCAACTTCTTCCATAATAAAAAAAGGCCAATTAAAACAAAAAGATACTGCCTTTTTCCTGTAAGAATGGCAAAATTCAGAAATTGAACAACACTGCATTGGTGAGGCAATGGAGACGCAGGACATTTTACATATTGCTGGTGGATGTGCAAGGAGGTAAAAGCTGTTTAGAAAGCAATTTGGCAAGCTCTTTCAAAACAACACACATGTACCTTTTGATCCAGGAATCCAACTTCTGGATATTTATTCTACAGATATATCTGTACATATAGAAAATTACATATGTGCAAGGTTATTTATTGCAGCATCATTTGAAAGAGCAAAATGTTTAAAAGAACCCAAATATCCATCTATGCAAGAGTGGTTAAATGAATTATTACATACAAAGGAAGAGTATACAGTTGTAAAAAAGGATAAGGAAGGTCTCTATGTATCAACATGGAAAGATCTTCAAGATATATTTGTTTAGTTTTCTTTTTAAAGGCATAGCTATATATACATGTGTGTGTGTGTGTATATATATATATATATATATATATATATACTATCTTTTGTGCAATAAAGGGGGAATAAAAATATGTATTTGCATTTGCTCATATCTGCAAAGGGCATACTGAATGCATCCACAATAAACTAATAAAAATGGTTACCTGTGAGGATTGTGAAAAAAATGTGATGAATGGTTAAGGGGTGGTAATAAAAATTCTCTGTCTATATTTTCTTATGTAGTTTTGATTTTTGAGCTATATGTATGTGTTATCTTTAAAAATATATTAAACAGAAAGACAGTAAGGAATTATAGTCCAATGTCACTTTTGAATCCTGATGCCAAATTAAATATTGAATTATTATGCAATAACTGTATAGCTTTCATTACAGAAATGCAAGAATGTTTCAGTATTGGGAAATGTATTAACACATTAGAGGGCCAAAGAAGTCAACAAACAACACACCGCCAATCCCCAAACCAAAAAACAACCAATATGGTGGTTCTAGATATTTGTTGATATCTAAAAGGCATTTGGTTAAAGTAGACATTTGATCCTTATAAAAAACTAATTAGGCATCACTGGATACTTCCTTAACATGAATAAAAAATATTTCAAACCAATAGCCAGCAGCCAACAGCAAAGACATTTCCAGGATAATCAGGAAGCAGAGAAGCTGCTTTCTATGACCACTTTTATTTAACAGTGTTATGGAATTTCTGGTCAAGACTTTTAAGAAAAGCGATTAGAATTAAATCAGAAAACCAGAGATAAAATTGCCATAATAGGTTGTTGATATGACTGAGTACATTGAAAAACAAATAGAATTAAAAAATTATTGGGCCTAATAAGATGGGAGAGAGAGAGGTAGATAAGGAGAGCCAGATGGGACTGGAGTAAACTATGTACTCAGTAATACCTCCTCTGGACTAACTGGCTCCCACTAACAAATGATCAAACAACAAACTTTCATATTTCCAATTTCCAGAGGATTTCTACTTTGTTCTGCCCAAATTTGTTACAACTCCTCCCCATGAAAATGTAACATTTCCCTCAATTTACCACAATATCCCCATCTACACTATTTCAAGTTTTTGCTCTGGTTTGGGCCAATGTATTCAACCTGGTTTCTCTCTCATTAGAAAGAAAAGAGAAAAATGAAGGAGAACCCTGAATAAGTCTTCCTGACTTCAGAGGAGAAGTGCTTGTTTTGCATAAGATTTTTGACAAAGTGGAGCACAAAAACTTTGCCCTGGGCTCTACTTTAGTGAAACCATTGACTGGGAAGATGAAAAAGAGACACTTCAGGCAGAAAACTAGGGGAAGGTGCGAAAAAGAGGCACTTCAGGAAGAAAACTAGCATGAACTAAGGGAAGATGTGTAATATCTTGGTGTGAGTAGGGACCTACCTACAGGGAGCTCAGTATCACTGGGCATAAAGAGTGAGTCAAGAAGCAGGGGCCAGTGTAGAGATGGCCTTTAAAATCCAGAACAACCAAAGGACTTACATGTTATTTTATAAGAGATATAACCTACTGCAGGGTTTTAAGCAGGGTTGTAACATAAACAATTCACATTTATCTTGGACTTTTAATAATAATAGCTTCCATAGGAAATACTTTTGTTTATATTCTTTGGTTCCATAGTCTTTGAGTAAAAAATAGTTTTACTACTTCCAGAGAGTAAAAAAATAACAGCAATGCTGGACTCAAGCAATGTATGCTTAGAGTAGATGGCTGTGTTGGAACACAACAGACATCCATTAAACATTTGTTGATTGAATTGACTGTTCCCACAGTGTATATGAGTGAGCTGTCAGAATTAAACCGTTTGGAAGAAGAGTTCTCTTAAAAAAATTAGCACCTGATTGGGCATTTTGATAAGGTATAATGATCTTACTTCTGGCAGTAACACAAAATGTGAGTCCCATCTATTTTTAGTTACCTTCATGTCCAAGTTCTTGGAAAGAGTTTCCAGGGCGGGCATGAATTCTTGAATGTCTTTCTCAATTTGCCGGAACTCTTGCCTGATGAAGTGAATGTCTCCAGAAAGCTTCACAATGCTTGAATCACATCTAATGGCAAGATGGAAATTGAAGTGAGTTCAATACCTTTATAACATTTTTAGTACTATAGTAGACACCTGCACATTCATTTGATGGCTGAAGTTCTAAAGTCATTTGAAGAATGAGTTGGTAGATACGAGTTTATTCAGGAATCTCCTTCTTTATTTTTCTCCTCTCTTTCTAATGACAGAGAAACCAGGTTTAATGTATTGGCCCAAACCAGAATAGAAATTGAAATAGTTTAGATGGGGCTATTGTGGTAAATTGAAGGAAATTTTAACATTTTCAGCTTGATATTAACTTAGGAGTTATAACAAACTTCAATGTTTTGGAAATACAAGCTGCTGCCTATGGTTAGGCAAAATTAAAATATGTTCCTATTTTATGTCACGTTCTAAATCCACTTTCCTCTCTTTATCCTCTTTTCTTGGCCACCAGACTATCAATTCTCCTTTGGCTAGAAAAGGTGTCCTGGCAAACCAAAATCTTCCAATCTATCTTCTCCAATCTTTCACCCTATTAGCCTCTAACAAAACTGTTCCTTGAATGGTCTCAGTCAGGCATTGTCATATTAGGACAAAACCAATTCACACTACCATATGAATGAAGCTTTGGTCCATAAAATTGCCTGTGATAAGGGAAGGAATTCTGGTCAGAAGGAGCTAGTGAGGTGAGCTGAAGATTAACTATCTTCCCAGTATGAAGCAAACACACAGAACCACATCCCACTACCATCACCTGTGACCTCTCTTGGGAGACAGCAGATTGCACAGTGTATTAGTGGTCAGTTTCTGTATACTTTCACATATGCATGAAGGATAGGTTGAAGAGCACTGAAAGACTTTATCTTTTGTATATCTGAGTTATCTGGGATCATTTTGATATTTGTCATTTTATAAAATAACTGTTTTGACTGTCATCAAATAATATTAGAAACTACATTTTCATATTATCATATGAAGTGCTATAAATACTGTTTGCTTCATGATGTCAACATTTTTAGGGTCCCAGAATGAATCTTTTTTCTTTAAAAGTTTTGGTGCTAAAGATTTGAGGCAAAGGTGAGTCAAGATGGCAATTTTGCCTAAGCATTCCTTTTAAAGGATACTAAAGGTATTCCTTTAGCCACACCCTTAACGTTGACAGTGGTGGGGGTAAAGAGGCTGCTGGGAGAAAAAAAATAGGAATTTATGTGATCAAGAATGGGAGCAGGATGATATGCACAAAATTACTGGTCAAAAGCTGTTTTACACCTTTGCATATACAAACTATCATTGTCAGAATGGCGCCTCTATTGTTGGTTAATTAGAATGTCCTGATATAAGTCCATATTAAGACCCCCAAAGACCACTCAGGAGTGGCTGCTGCTACCACCACTTCCTGCCATCTCCCTTCCATCCTTCTCTTGTTTCCCATCTTTAGGAACAGCAGGGTCTGTGCAGTGGAGGCTACTGGTTAAAAATGTGGTTTCTGGTGTCAGATAGACCACACTTTGCATCCTGCTTCTGATACTTGCTAGGTTTATGATTTGGAAGAAGCTTCTTAACACCTACAAGTTTCAGTTTTCCTCATCTGAAAAAAAGGGGTAATGATGCCATGGTTGCACAATTTGTCTACCACACAGCTCCAGGGGTGCCAGAAACACATGGTTGATAATGCGAATAGTGTCTTCTGGAGGGCTCATCCTTCAAAACTGTTAAGTGGCTGTCCGGAATAGTGTTACATTGCAAGGTTATTTAGGAATGGAAGGAGGTGATGCTTGCAAAGCATTTAGCCAGTGCCTGACACAGGGGGGAGCACCCACACAAGATTAGCAGCTACGATTTATTTACTCATCTCGAGAGTGGCCGCCTATTCATTCTCACCTCCCCTAACCACCCACCAGCTTAATCCCACATGTTGAAGTCAAGGATTGATTCACAGCTTTTCCAAGCTGCACTTTAGATTCCAAAAGGAGTTCCTCTGCCTACTCCTTCTTTAGAATGATTTTATTGTTTCTGTTAAAATAGTACATGATCATTACAAAAAAATTTCATGCCTAAAAGAACTGAGTGGAAACTTAACATCTTTCCAAATCCCCCTTAAAAATAACATTGTTAATATTTGATTATCATTCTGTTCATAATTATACATATATACTCAAAATATGTGTGTATATATACACAGAGATAGGAAGAAAGAAACATAATTTAGAATACTGGGATTATATTATATGCATCAACTTTAAAATATTATATTTAATTTTACTTAGGAAAAGGTTATTCCTTAGATTAATTTCTTAGTGAGAAATGAAGAAATTGTTGAATTTCAGATATATATTTCTTCACTATGAGAGAGATTTTTCTCTAAAAAAGGGAAGCTATAAAAAGCTATTATAGATTGGAATTGTTATACTTTTCACAACTACCGTCTCAATACCAACGGTAGATATTACTAACTTCAGAAATTGTCTGTTGACCATATGCCAAAAAATGAGAAAATAAATAAGTTTATATACTTGTGCCTTCAACATTTTAAAATGTAATTTGCTAATTTTAAAATGTTAAATTTTACGACATTTGCATGGTGTTCTGTCACTAGAATGCCTATGGTTATTTAATGTTCACTCTATATGTACATTATATGTTCATTGATAATCCTTTCAAACCATTTCTTTTCTAAAATCCTTATTTTGATTTATTCCATGGTTGGCCAGATTTTGTCACCCAGATTTTAAAAGCAGGGCTCAGGAGTGCTAGAGTTCTCAAGTTCTTGAGTGCTTGAGAACGCCCAATTTCTCTTGTAATTGAAAGGTAACTTGGCTAAGATAACATTTTTTTTTCTTTCTTTTAGAACAATCAATCCATTCTTTTCTGGCACTGGTTGAGGTGGACAAGTCTGAGGTGATGACATTTCTTTCCTTTTTCTATGAGACTTGCTTTGTCTCCCTGGATGCTCTGTGAGTCTTTATCCTTGCTGATCAGCAACTTCAACCAGGATATCTTGGTTTCCTTGTTCTTATATCATTTTTTCCATGGTCATAGTTTTTGCTTTTAATCTATAGACTCAAATCTCTATTTCAAGAAAGCTTTCTTCTCTTATATTCATGAATTTTTTTTTGAAAAATTTCTGTTTCTTCTTTAGGGCCTTGTGTTACTTCTGTGTTGGATGAGTTTTCCTTGTCTATCATATAACAATTTTTCTACAATCATTTTTACATTGAAAAGTATCTATTTTCATTTGGTGTGGTTTACTCATGTTTTTATTTTTTATAGCTTGTTATTTTTGGTTGTATTTGTTCTATTTTAGGAGTTCCTAAAGTATATTAATCTTCATAATAACTTAACTTTTTCTTTTACTTTATCCACGAGCAATTCCAATTTATCTATCTCCTTTTGTTATCTGATAGTCTCTTTTGAGGGAAACCTTTTTATAACTTATTTTAAAAATTATTATTTATTTTATCAAAGTAAAACATGCCTGTAATTTGAAAGTTAGTAATAACTGAAAAGCTAATCATAAACTACAGTGGTTTCTGACCCTTCCTCTGGCTGCCTCTCTCTGTTCCTCTCCCTAGAGGCAAGGGCCTGAAGCGTGTTGAGAATTCTGTTGCACAGAGTCGGGTTGTTCTCAGCTTATCTTACAACTTTAAAATTGGCCTTAATTCTGCTAAGGCAGTTTTCATGTTTCCATCTGCTTTCTAGGTTCCAAGACTTCTATGCTGATATCCCCTGTCCTTATAGGTTTATATTTTAAAGAGAAAATCTTTTTACCGTAGATTCAGTGGGGCTTTTGGAAGGGCCAAATTACATGTGACTGTTCACAAGTAAGCTTTTTAAAAAATAAATAAATAAAATTCTTTTTCTTTTATTCTTAATTTCTTTGAAACCAGGAGAACTTTTGGTGTGAACTCTTCCCATACTTTTCTGGGAATTCCTTCATGAAGTGTATTCACTAGTTACATTTTGCCTATGTTTTTATCTACCTATTGTCTGTCTGTCGATCTGTCATCTATCTGTCTTCTGTTTATCTGGGGATGATAGTGGAAGTGATTCATATTCATGACTGCATTCTAACAATTACTATTACATCTTTGAATGTTTCTGGCCACCTGGAGAGGATCAGTGAGTGTGTTTGGTGGCAGGTAGATCGCATCCTCTGTTCAGGCTTACAGTATCAAATCTCTCTCCCTCCTCAGCCTGTTTCTCTCAGGTATAAGTAGACAAGGAGGGAGTTTCTAGGTGACAGAAATGATAAAGAACATGGTTGCGTCTTTAGCTATACCTCTCAGCCGTTCGGTGTTGCTGACCTGAATCTCTAAGGGGACATCATGTCCTCTCTCTGATGACCCACCCGAGCCTCTAGGTAATGCTGCTCTATTCCATTTTGCCATTGTCTCTCAAAATTGTGACTGTTGACTAGTGGGAAATTATGATGTTTAAAATCAGAGAAGGACTGTATCAGTCCAAATGTCACAATATTTGGTAAGTGTGCTCTGTTTGTGGTTAGTGGCTGCAGCAGCTTCCATAATATATTAATAAGTTAGAGTTTTTGTTTTTCTTCTTTTATTTTTCACTGACATTGAGTTGTCTCAAGTAAGAGAGTGGAATAAAATGTCTTTATTCTGCTCTCTGTAACCAGGCATGTCTCTTCTTAAATTTTCAAAAGTTGATATTCAAGCAATTCTCCTGCCTCAGCCTCCTGAGTAGCTGGGATTACAGGTACATGCCACCATGCCAAGCTAAATTTTTTTGTATTTTTTTTTAGTAGAGACAGGGTTTCACCATGTTGGCCAGGCTGGTCTCGAACTCCTGACCTTGTGATCCACCCACCTTAGCCTCCCAAAGTGCTGGGATTACAAGTGTGAGCCATCGGGCCCAGCCTATGTTTCTTTAAATAACATGATTTTGCTTTTAATCACAAATTAACAAAATTTATGTTTTTTCACCCCCACATGTAGGTTTGTTCTAGAGTCCTAAAGAGCTACATGAGGCTAGAGAGTTGGCCTCCTACTCCTGCTACGGATTGTAAGTCACATCCATCCCTATGGGTGCCTTTTGCTTGCTCACCTTTTCCTTTGTTGCACTCGACACTAGTCTATCAAATAAAGGACAGGATGTCAAAAGCAGGCTGGCAACTTTGAGAAACTCATCTCATTGGGAGCACTTACTTTTTATTTATTTATTTATTTTGGAGCACTTACTTTTAAACTGCGATGTATTGCCGTAGAAAATAAGGTGTAAAATTTAAATCTCATTGTGGTTATTAAATATTGAGCTTGATTTATGAAGCAGAAAAATGTTTGCTAACAATTAGGTTAAAACAATCAACTTAATTTTACTTATACCAAAATGTTCATTGGAATTGAGGTCCCTCTATGTGGAAAGACAGTAATCAATCTGCCTTAGCTTGTCCATTAGTCATTTGCCTGGCAAAAGCACAGAAAAGAAACAGGAGAGGGAGAGTGAATTTAAGTCTCATGGCTGTTAGCCAAATTCTGTCTCAGATTGCCAAATAGATTTCAGAAATTTTCCATAAAAGGGAGACATTTCAAGGAAAAAATAAGACCTTGTCCTGAAATCACTGCTTACAATTGAAGGGGAAGGTAAGCAAACAGCAAGAAGAGCAAAAAGAATTGCATGTCTTCTTGATGTAATTTCACTGATCTCTTAGTTTCTTTCAGATCCATTTGCTATTCTGTCTTGCAAATAAAACAGGGTTTACAAAAATAAAATAATATGTTTGTAAGTGGTTTGCAGAAAGAAATAGTTGGTAGGAGTGTCATCAGCATACCACCAAATTGAACCAAATAATATTTCATTTAAAACATGTTTGAAGTTAGTCAAGCATGGTGGCATGCACCAGTAATCCCAGCTACTCAGGAGGCTGAGGCACGATAATTGTCTGAACCCGGGAGGCAGAGGTTGCAGTGAGCCAAGATCTCACCACTGTACTCCAGCCTGGGTAACAGAGCAAGACTCTGTCTCAGAAAAGAAACAAACAATGAAACCATGTTTGGTTTTATCTTCTTGCAAAATCTTGGCATACCTAAATAGGGTTGTGGGTTTGCTGGTATTTGTTTTATCTTGTTTCATAACTTACCCAAATATTATAAAACTTCTTTGGTATTGATCAAATATTAAATAATGAAATAAACATATATATATATAATTTATATATTTATATACAATATAAATTCACCTGTTTATTCTCTGGACTGGCCGATAGCTTTTCTCTGATGAGAGTTTTTCAACTATACATATTACTTCCTAGACAGCATCTTTTATTTTTAACAGGAATGAAGCCACACTCCAGAACTACAAAGTCTTTCCCAAAGCCACTAAGTCATTTATGTTGTGGGCCAACCAGAAACCTGGGCATCTTTGATCCCTCCTTCCTTCTTCCCCTTTGAACTCCATGCCCCTTCCAGTTAATATCCTGATGACTTCTCATATACAACACAGTGGAAGCCAAACACATTATTACTCTCTGTTTCTCTTTCCACTTCCTTGTTATAACTGCTCTTTGTTTCAAATTTCCTTCTCTGTGGAATAAAATTAGTATTCAACCAGTCTCCAAGCCCAGAAATTTTGGTTGTTATCCTTGACCTCCACCTGCTCAATTCATCTTCCGTGTTTATTCATGCACTGATCCTGTACATTCTATTTCCCTAGTGTCTGTGTCATCTGTCCCCTCCTTTGGGCTTTTATGACTAGTGCCTTGGTTTAGGCCCTGGTACTTCTCACCTGGATTGATGTAATAGCCTTCCTCTGATCTCCATGCCCTTTTGTATCCTAGAAATTCAGCTAAAACTAGAATGTCACAAAATATGATATGCCGCTCCCTTACTTAAAATCTCCCCATGGTCATTTATAACCTTCTACATAAAGTTCAAACTCTTTACCTTAGCCTACAAGACCATGTATTCATATTCCAGGTCTGGACTGCTTCTCTGGCTTCATCTCCCAACTTTCTCAAAATTCCTACTGCAAAATACCATAACTAAAATACCTGTGCCATTCTCACAGGTAGCCAGTGAATATGTCACAGTCATCCTTCCATAAGTTTTTTGCACATGTTATTCTTCCAGGTAAAGTGTCTTTCTTACCCTTCCTTGTCTAGTTAACTGTTATAAATCCTTCAAAACTCAGCTCAAGTGTCACCTCCCCTGGGAAGCTTGTCTTCCACTTGGGCCTGATTTGGACATTTCCATATCATCCCAGACTTTTAGTATAGCATTCACTTCATTGGCTATTGACACGGCTTGTTTTCCCTGGTAGACTGTGAACAACTATAGGAAGGAGACCATGTTGATGAATTCTAACACACTACCTGGCATAAGATGAGTGCTTAATACATTTTTGTCAAATCAAATCAGTAAATACCCTAGGAGATCTTTGTCTTAGGTAGTAATTATCTAATTCTTATTTGGTCACGAACATGTTCAAGAGGATCAACTAGATGGAGATGCGAGTGTTACAGGAGAGAGGAATGAGGTACTGGCAGAAGATGTAGAGATGGAAAGGTGTCCACAGTCAGCCATTCACAAGTCATCTTTGATGTGTCCGCCAGAGTGGTCCTGCCATTCTCAATACCTACACATATTTGCTGAACTGCATACCATTAATTCTTTTGATTTAGAAATCTTGTACAAAAAAGCTATTCAGAACTTTATCCATTTGGCAGTAAATCCCTTTTGTTAGACTCTTTAATATAATTCTTGTATATTTTCAATGTTTTATTCATTAGCATTTGACACATATGGGGATTTTGTACTTGGTTGTGAAGGTGTGTCTATAAATGGATGTTGGTATTTGCACAGTTGAGGCTGTAAAGACAGAACTCTGGTCACTTCCATCGGAACCAAGCTGTGTAAGGGGTCTTTATAGAAACTTTGAATCTCACAGGTAGCATGAGGCATTCAAAGTTCTATGGTACACTTTCTCAATTGCCATCTCATTAGTTTAGCTTAATGTGTAGACGATATCTTTTTTCTACAACATGGAACTTGTCTGGGAATGAGAATTCACTGGCCAAGAATTGACTGTTAAACTTTAGTCAATAGGCTTCTCCTCACCTGGCGACTCTTCCTCGAATATCTCCAACTCCTTGTAGGTGTTTGAGGTTTATCTCCTGTGCTGCAAAATTAGCTCCTGTGGCCGCCTGATCTTGAGCTCTTATTTGGTCTTCTAAAATCTGTCATTTTGAATTAAATATCCCATTAATTTTCCATCACACATGATAAGGAAACATCATTTAAAGCAGGGGTTACCTAATTGAATACATTTTGTAGTTAGGCCGATGGTGTAAATGAATGAGAGAGTCCTATCTCAGAGAGAAGTGATCACTGTTAACTTATCTGAAGGAAGCTGCAGTGGTTTGATTCTAGCTGATTATTGCCAGGTGGGAAAGATGTCACAATAGTGTTTTAAAGAAAGCCAGAAATCCAGATTTTATATGAAATTGCTCAAATTAGCAATATTGGCATATTATTCAAGATCTTTTATAAACACTATATGGGCCAAACAGAGCATATTTATTGTGTTGATATGGTTATGAGTTGCCATTGCCCATCATTGACATAAAAGCTTTTCACAAAAATGCATTTCACAATTGGTGCCATAAGTTTATAAAAGGATTTTTTTCAATATGGCATGAGGCAAAATTTTTAATGGATTGAATCAGAACCACAATGAAGTTAACACAATGCAAGCAAATCTGAGTCAACCTGTTTTGTACACATTGAAAAAGAGTTTATCTAGATTTCTTAGAAAATATGTGAGATTTATGACTCATTTGTGTCCGGATTTTGACCATGAGTATTGTTAGTCACGTCTTCATTGTGTTTTGGCGTTCTGGAAATTGAGCTGACTTTCCTGTACTACCAGGCTGGTGGTCCTGAGAACCGTGATTTTTAATTTTTTGGTACACATTTATAAGTATCGATTTAAAAATCAAAAAATTCTGCTTGTCCATAGAAAAAATTATATTATACTTGACATTTAAATAAATTCCAGTGTAAAGTGAAAACATATAAGAAATTGATATTTATTAAGAAAAAAGTGAGAGTTCTGTGTAGGCCTTTGGAAAACACAAATCTGTTACTTGGGGAGACATTCCACCTTAAGTATTATGTTTGATAGAGTCCTAAATTATGTTTAAACTATGGTTATGAATTTTACTAGGAAAGGAAGAATTTTTATAGCAAATAAATTATAGGAATTTCAAAGACCATAGATAGACTCTTGCTCATTTTTTAACTGGTAGATTGAGACAACCCAAGGACAAAAAAGCCTTAATTGAAGATGTAAAAATGTCAGAAACACTAACTAGAGTTTGGCTTTGTCTTTTTGCATGTTTGCAGGTATTTTGTTTTCTGTTTTGGTAAAGATAGTGATGAAAGGAAACTTTACTATCTACTAAAATATTTTCCAAAATAAGGATAAGTAAATCAGTGTAGTAAAGGTATGTAGCGTAATGAAGATCTCGGTAAGTGTAAGGAAGGAATATGTTCTACATGTGACTCACAAATCAATGGGGGAGTAACTTCACAATTGGGTTGGGTCTCTCGTCACTTAGAAAATAATTTAGATTCTTACCTCATTTCATATATCATTATAGATTTTAGAAAAAAATAGTCTTAGAAGTACAGCAGTCCCCACTTATCCAAGGGGGATACATTCTAAGACTCCCACTGGATGCCCAAAACCTCAGATAGTATTGAACTCTATATATATTGTTTCTTCCTACATACATACCTATGATAAAGTTACTTATCAGTAAGAGATTAACAATATCTAAAAACAGAACAATTATAACAATGCACTGTAACTCTCGAAGTTTGAAGTGCGAAAGCAAAACTAGCATGAATTTCTTTTTCCTTTTCACAGTTTCATGAATAGAAGATTTGTTGTTACCATACATTTTAGCAAGCTTAGCATATGATTTTTTTACCTTATTACGTTGAGAACTTTAACATTGTCACTTAGAGAAAGCACTTTACGGCTTCTCCTTGCCATAGTGGAATTGCCAGCATCACTGCTTTTGTGCTTTGAGACATCATTAAGTAAAATAAGGGTTACCTGAACATGAGCACTGTGATATCTCATTTCAACAGTTGATCTGATAACCAACAGGCTACTGAGTGACTAACAGGCAGGGAGTGTTGACAGTGTGAATGTGCTGGACAAAGGGATGATTCACACTGTGGGTGGGATGAAACAGGATGTGCAGGATTTCATCCCACTACTCAGAAGAGCATATAATTGAAAACTTATTACTTGCCTCTGGGATCTTCCAGATCCAATTTAATATTTTTGGAAATTTTTGAAATCACAGAAAGTAAAACCACGGATAAATAGGGACTACAGTAATGAGAGAAATTACAAAGCAAAATATTTGAATATTTACTTTAGTGTAAAACTTGTGAAAACATTGTAAATACAATAAGGCTAGAAAAAGCAAACTAGAAAAACATTTATAACATATGCTATTGTCAAGGGTTTCAGTGGTGTACTGCAAGCAGCCTGCATCTGTCTGTGAAAGTGAATTATATACACCTCTTCTTATCTTTGTGTGCAGTGTCATCTTGCTAGTTGTTTGAAATCACAGTAGGAGTATTTATACCATAGAAATAGGTAAATACTAGAAACCAGGCTTTCTTTTCCTGTAGGAAAGAACTGATTGTTGATTGTTAAACACTTATTGACATACTACCAGTTATTATCTCTAATATGTAAGATAAAAGAACTCATCAAATCAACAAAAATTAAAAAGTACTAAAACCCAAAAAGATAAATTAACAAAAGACATAAATAGATCAAGTAGATCATTAGCAGAGGAAATGAAACTGTCACTTTGTTGTTACTATTATTATTATTATGGTAGAGACAGAGTATTGCTCTGATGCTCAAGCTGGTGGCAAACTCTTGGCCTCAAGCAGTCCTCCCGACTCAGCCCCCAAAACCCCTGTGCAGGTGTGAGCCACAGCACTCAGCCAAAATTGTCACTTTAAACTGTCACTTTAAAAAGTGGATTCAATACTTTTTCACTAAGAAAAGGAAAATCTTATTTCTGTTCTATGAGGTTAGCAAAAATTAAAGTAATAAATTTCAATTCTGGCATAGATAAAGTGAAAAAAAGCACTCAATGCTAATGAAAGTGTAAACTAGTATAAACTTTCTGGAAAACAATTTGGCAACAAGTATCAGGAGCGTTCACAGTATTCATACATTAGTAATTCCACTTCTAAGAATAGATACTATGGAAATAATCCAAATGCAGATACATATCTATGCACAAACATGTTTCTTTTTAAAATTATTTTTATTTTGAGACAGGGTCTCACTCCATCACCCAAGCTGGAGTGCAGTGGCATGATCATAGCTCACTGCAGCCTTGACCTCCTGGGTGCAAGTAATCCTCCCACCTCAGCCTCCCAAGGAGCTGTGTCTACAGGTGTACACTACCACACCCAGCTAATTATTTATCTTTTCTTGTAGAGACAGGGTGTCACTATGTTACCCAGGCTCAATTGATCCTACTGCCTCAGCCCCCCAGAGTGATATTTTGGGCTCAATTGATCCTACTGCCTCAGCCCCCCAGAGTGATATTTTGACATTAGGAGAATAACTAAGTAAATCATGGTGTATGCACCATGCAAAGAGGTTTTAATGAGATATGATAGAGTTTAGGATGAATGTTAGAATAAAAATCATGCTTACAAACATAGTAAGACTATGAGCCTCCTAAATGGAACACTTGGAAGGACTAGAGGGAGATTGATTTCGGTATTTGTAGAGATCGCCATTTGGTGGTAGAATTGTGAGATAATTTTTCCCCAAGTTTAAATTTTTTTTCCTGAACTTTCAAAATAATTACGATGAACAAGTATTGCTTTTGTAGTTAAGGAGAAAACCCATAGTAAAGCAATGTTATACACAAAATTTTCTTTGAGTTAAAAATGAATTAATTTTAAAACTTGTAATCAATTGCCTCCTTTAAAAAAAAAAGGAATCATTTGATTTTTAAAAAGAAATAAAGCACTTTGATGCAATTGTTGTAGATTTAAAAAAAAAATCATTTCTTTTAAGAATCTGTGTTAAGCTTTAGCTCACACTTGAATTGATCTGGTTAGCCAACTTGCAAATGAGCTGAGTTGGTTAATGAGGTTAGCTTCTTTAAATATACTTGAATAGCATCCATTTCTCTATAAAGTGCTTACAGTTATTTACTAAAGTTAGGCCAAATAGTTTCTTCTTCATAATGTTTTAACTATGTTATCTACAGTCTTTAATATATTTTCTAGTTCAGTTTTCCATGCACTCAAATCAGTCCTTTTCATTTCCCCATATATGCCAAACACGTAACAGGATTGTAGGTGTTTTGAGGTTTTTGTCTTTGTTTTTTATTTTAGAAAATGTTTTGGATTTTTTTTTCTTTTTCAGAGAGCTAATCTAAGATACCAATTATTATAAGAAAATAAACTGTTAACAAGATTTCTAGAGATTTGGAGACTTTCTTCTTATTGCTAATAGTATTTTACTGGGGTATATTAATATGTATTGAATGAACAAGTCAAATGTACATCTGGGCGGATCTTGACCCAATGTAGTGTAATCATCTATATAACAATCCAGATCAAAATATAGAATATTCTCAGAAACAATTCGATGTTTCTAAGAATGTTGTTGGCTTTTTCAATTACCAAGAAGTTTCAGCTCCTAAATCGGAATCTTATTTTAGCACTATGCTATACTTACTTGATTTTCTCGTTATTTCAAAAGGCACAGGGCTTCTTGCCTCTTGACACTTTCATGAAACTTCATTATGCATGGAAATACTTCTAATCACTTTTTGAGTGGCATTGACCTTTGAGGCATTGGGGTCAATTCAAAATGTGCTAAATACCAATAAAGTACCTTTTAAAAGTTTACTGAGAGTTTTTGTTTTTTAACTTTTTACACTGCCTCAGATGTATAATGGGGTCTGCTAAACCCTGCAGATGGAAAATAAATTAATAAATATCCTTGCCCTTAAGTACAAATTCATAAAGAAGCAATTACCGGGTCAGTCCCATAATTTAAATCAAATCCAGTATTTTCTCTGATAGTAGAAAAAGACAAGTATTGTGAGAGGGCACTGTAGTCAATTCTCACGATAACCCCACAAGTTTTGGGTCAGTTTCCTAAAGTATATTCTCTGCAGCCCTTGCATGAAAGTTGTTAACCCAGATTAGTCACATAAATTCGCACCTTAACAACTCTGAAAGACCTGTTATACAAGCATGTTTATCTTGACTTAGACAAAGAATTTTCTTTTTTGATGAGAAATTCTATTTTTACTTTAATATCTTAAAAATCACCTATTTATTCACTCATCTGTTTAAGAAATATTTAGGGTGCTAGCTACAATAGCACTGTTGTCTGGTATGGGATATGGAATTTAGCATGAAGAAAATAAACTCTTTGTCTTTATAGAGATTATATCTTAGAAAGAGAAAACAAACAAATCAAATATAGACCATGGTAGTTTGCAATGAGTGCTATGTGACAAAAAAATAAAGTAGGCTTTAAGGTAGATTGAAACCATATGGGGAGAGGTGCTGCTTTATAAAATGTCAAGCAAATCCTCTCTTATAAGGTAGTATTTGAACAGAGAACTGAAGGAATGAAGGACATTGAATAGGAATATCTAGGGGAAGATGATCCAGCCAGAGTGAATTATGACTGCAAAGGCCCCAAGGCCAGAGCGTGTTTGGAATGCCCTCGGAACAGCTGGGAGATCAGTGTGGCCAGGGTGAAGGAAAGAAGGGTAGAAGATGGGGCCAGAGAAATTGCTGGCATCAGATTATGCTGGCTATTCAATGGAATATTACCAATTACATCATGAAAACTTCTATTTGAAATTATTACATGAATAGAATCTTGGAGATTTAGGCTAACATAAGCACCTTAGCACAATGTCTAACATAATGGGTTTGTTGTCACAAAATAAATATACAGTAAATATTTATTGAACAGATGTTCCTTCTACTTTTTGGTATATATGAGCAGCTGAAAAATTGAACTGTTTCCCTCAGGCCACTAAAATGTAATTATCTAAACTTAAGCAATAGTGATATGTTTCTGCACTTGAAAAATGACACTGATGGTTGATAACTTTATCAAGCAATGCTATCAAAATACAGTAAATAAATAAATAAATAAAGAGAACTACCTCAATGTTTTGGCTGAGTCTTTTGACGATGCTGGTGATGGTCTGGATGTGGCTTTCCAGTAACTTCCTGGTGAGCGATTCTTCTTTCTGAAAGCCATGGGTGCCCTGTAGACAAGCAGAGATGTCCTCCTTTATGCGGAAGGCTTGTTCAAGGAGGAAGGCTACAGTACGCTCCTGGTTGTTCAGTCTTTCTTCTAGCTGACCTCTCTGGGTGTTTGAAATGACAGGAAGAAAGGGATGACTCCTGATCAGAAAAAGGAAAAGAAAGCACCAGGGGCATTACAAGAATGAGCTGGAGGAGCCAGGAACCAGAACTACAATCCTCACTTCTGCTCCTTTATCTTTTGTCCTGTGAGAAGTTTGATAGGAGTTTAAACACTTGTCATGGTTAGAATTTGGTGTATGTCTCATCTGAGAAGCAGATGTACTTTTCATGCTTTAAGCCAATTGTTGGTAGTTAGGGGGATTCATGAAAGAAGAGCCTTCTTCCAAGACTAACATCTTTATATATCCCTTGTTAAAATTCTACTTTAATCTAGAAAAAAATTAAGTTTTTATAACTGTAAAGATGCAACAGTGACTGTGATAGAGAGTTTTCCAAGATGTGAATCCTGGAATAGCAGTCAGGAGGATAGGCCACCACAAAAGAATTCTATGATCAAATGCACTTAGAAAACCTTGCATATAAAGTCTCTCCCATGGAGATTCACATTGTGCATTTTCATATTGTCTAACAAAATTATTCTAATTTTATAGATAGGGAAAGTAGTTCATGAATGGCACCAATCATAACCCAAAAGACATAATCCCAAACTGAAATTCCTAAAGTCTAAAATCCCTTGACTGCATTAAGGAATACCTAGAACCTGGTGAAGCAGTGTATCTGTGAGGGTATTTCTAGAGATTAGTGTGTGAGTCTGAGTGCACTGTGCAAGAAAGATCTATCCTCAATTTTCTGAGTGTTTTGAAAATCACAGAAGTCAAAGCACAGGTGAAAAATTTTAAAAAGTCCCCTACCAAATGATTCAATCATGTATGACTTCTGCCCCTTCACACATAGTGCCATGCTTGCCTTCCCAAAACACTCTTCATCAGAGAATAAAAAAAATTCCACAAGCTGAGCAACCTTCTGAACCAAAGACGCTTGCTGATACAGAGGTTCCTCCAGTGTTCTGAAACTCACTGAATGATGAAATATTCTTAGTTAGGGATTCAACTGTCACAAAGAAGACAGACTTCCTATATTTGCCACCAAATCTAACATAGACAAACTAGTGCATGCTTTACTTTGGCTGAAGAATAGCACTTTCAAAATAGTCCCCATATTTCTTTTTTTTTTTTCTTTTTTTTTTTAGAATAAAAAGAATGAAAGAGAGAAAGAAAGAGGAAGAGATTTTAGAAAAAGAGAGAAAAGGAGAAAGAAAGAAACAGCAAAAGAAAGAAAAAAAAGAATGAAAGAGAGAAAGAAAGAGGAAGAGGAAGAGGGAGAGAGAATGGGATTCTTGTTCTATTGCCCAGGC
>CAUYQU010039451.1:0-89077 GCA_963574635.1 Cheracebus regulus | reverse complement strand
ACCTGAGAAAATTAAAGAAATTTGCAAATCTAATTGAGGTCTCAAACAGTTGGCTTTTGGGTTTTATCAAAATCATCTCAGCCCAAAATTTCCTTAACCTGATAAGCAACTTCAGCAAAATCTCAGGATACAAAATCAATGGGCAGAATCACAAGCATTCCTATACACCAATGACAGACTTAAAGAGAGCCAAATCAAGAACCAACTGCCATTCACAATTGCTACAAAATGCTGAGCTGCGAGCTCCGTTCTTCCATTCAGAGCTGCTGGGCAGGTACGTTTGAGTCTGCTGCAGCAGAACTCATAAACACTTTTTTTTTTCCCCCAGGTGCTCTGTCCTGGGGAGTTAGGGCTTTATAAATTTCTGCCATGCTGCTGCCTTTTTTCAGGGCTGCCCTGCCCAGCGAGGAGGCAGCCTAGTCACTGTCTGCCTGCAGAGGCTTTGCTGAGCTGCTGTGGGCTCCGCCCTGCAGTCCTGTTTATAGGGGTGTAGTTAGAACTGCCTCGGCAACGGTGGCCCACCTCTGTAATGGTGGACTCCCTCGGTAATGGCGGGCTGCCTGGGCAATGGCCCCCCGCCTGGGCAATGGCCCCCTGCCTCGGCAATGGCGGATTACCTCGGTAGTGGTGGGCTGCCTCAGTAATGGCGGACGCCCCTCCCCCACAGAGCTTACCGTCCTGGGTTGAGCGTGCTTGCTGTGAAACTCTCAATCCAGAGTGTTTCCGATTGCTGTTTTTTATGGGGGTGGGACCGGTGGAGCCTGATCACCTGGCTCCCTGCCTCAGACCCTCTTTTTTTTTTTTTTTTCAATTGAATGGGCAACTGCGTCTGCCAGGCGTCCCAGTCAGCAGTTCAAATGGCGCCGGGATCTGTGTGATTTCCCCCGCGGCGACCCACTGCGCAGGCTCAAACAGCCGCGCGGGGATTCCTGGGGCTTTTTTTGCGCGGGAATCTCCTGGCCTGGCTCCCTGGGCGCTCTGCCTCCTAGGAACTCCAATTGCCAGCTAGAACGGCGCCTGGACACATGTATTATGTGAGGAGACCCGCCTAGGCGGCCAAAACAGCCACGCTGGTGACCCGTGTGGCTCCTCCGACTGGTAATCTCCTGGTCTGTGGGCAACAAAAATCCGTCTGGAAATGCGGTGCCCACTCACCCTCGACGCTTTCGCTGGGAGCTGCAATGCTGAGCTCCTCATCAGCCATCTTGGATCCTCCCCCTCAGCAGGTTAGTATTCTGAGGGAGGAGTTGTTTGAAACGATCAGCTAAGGTTGTTTTGATTTTTTTTTTGGAAACACAATCTCGCTCTATCCCCCAGGCTGGAGGGCAGTGGCACCATTTGGGCTCACTGCAACCTCCACCTCCCCGGTTCAAGCGATTCTCCTTCCTCAGCCTCCCGAGTAGCTGGGACTACAGGTGCCCGCCACCAGGCCTCGCTCATTTTTTTTGAGACGGAGTCTCACTTTGTTGCTCAGGCTGGAGTGCAGTGGCAATGATCTCGGCTCACTGCAACCTCCGTCTCCCAGGATCAAGCGATTCTTCTGCCTCAGCTTCCCAAGTAGTTGGGATTACAGGTGTTTGCTACCACGACCAGCTAATTCTTATGTTTAGTAGAGACGGGGTTTTGCCATGCTGGCCAAACTGGTCTCGAACTCCTGACTTCGGGTGATCTGCCCACCTCAGCCTCCTAAAGTGGTGGGATTACAGGTGTAAGCCACTGTGCCTGGCAGGTTGTTTTTAAAATTTCAAGTAGGCTCATGCTTATAACCCCAGCACTTTGGGAGGCTGAGGTGGGAGGATCACTTGAGCCCAGGAGTTCTAGAGCAGTCTGGGCAAAATGATACTTACAAATTATCCAGGTGTGGTGACATACCCATGTTGTCCCAGATACTCGGGAGGCTGAAACAGGAGGATCGCTTGGGCCTGGAAGTTGAGGCTGCAGTGGGCAGAGACTGTGCCACTGCACTACAGCCTGAGTGCCAGGGCAAGACCCTGTCTCAAAATAAAGAAAATAAAATAAAAAATTAAATTTCAAGTAACAGAAATCTCACTTCAGCCTGGCTTAGAGAATTAAGGGGCATTACTGGCTCCTTTCTGAAAGGTCTGCAGCTGACTGGGCTTCAGTGAGGGCTCTGTGTGTCTGCAGTTTGCAGATTGCCCATCCTCCACCGTCTGTGAGTCACCTTTGTCTTCAGCAGCCTTCTGTCCCTGCAAGATTGTCGCCTGCAGCCACCGGGGCTTACCCTGAAAGGGGAGAAAGCACTGCTTTCCATAATCATCCAACAGTTTGTATTCACATTGATTGGCTCATCCCTGAACTACTCTAAGCAAATACTGAGAGTTAATTGGTTTGGGTCTAGGTTATTATCCATACATCAACCAATGACTGAGACAGAAGAGGAGGTAACTTTGAACTGATTGATATATGCCAATTAGGGTCTATCCCTCAAAGCTGGGATAGATTTAGTCCTACTCAAGACTGAGTGAGGGACCAGGCGCAGTGGCTCACACCTGTAATCCCAGCACTTTGGGAGGCCTGAGGTGTGGAGGAGGGGGATCATTTGAGGTCACGAGTTCAAGACCAGCCTGGCCAACATGGTGAAACCCCATGTCTACTAAAAATACAAAAATAGGCTGGACGTGGTGGTATGCGCCTATAATCTCAGCTACTTGAGAGGCTGAGGCAGGAGAATCACTTGAACCCAGTAGGTGTAGGTTGCAGTGCCGCTGTACTCTAGCCTAGGAGACAGAGCAAGACTGTCTCAAAAAGCAAAAACAAAAAAAGACTGAATGAGAAAATTTTGTGTAGTGTATCTGTCAGGACAGTATAGATTATGCTGTGGTAATAAATTCAACATCTCAGTGATTTAAAACCATATGGTCACTTCTAGCCCATCTTTGATGCAGGTGTACAGGAACGCTCAGCTTATGGTGTCACTCTGGGCTCCTGGCTGCCAAAGGTTCCATGTCGATATATGCTTTCACTATTACTGCAGCAGGAGAAGAAAGCTGGAGAGACCAGCAGTCAAATGTTTCTACCTGGAAATGACACACACGAGTTCTGCCCACATTTCATTGGTGAAAGCAAATGAGATGCCATGCCTGACTTTAAGTGGGGCAGAAAATCAGACCTCCTGCAAGCCTGGAAGGAGAGGGGAGCTGTCTTAGTGACAGCAATGATGTCTGACACAGCAAGAATGGCTGCCAATCGGCAAATACTCATGGCTCTGCTTCAGAAATCATTACAAGGGAATGGAGGTAGCTCTGGTGAACGCAAAGACCATCTCTGAGTCAGAACATCTAAGACGGAGTGTGTTGGAAATCTACTAGCTATGCATCTCTAGGCAAGGAACCTTAAAAAAAAATGTTGTCGCCTCTTAAAAAATGGCTTAAAAAAAATGGCTCATGTCTCTAATCCCTGCACTTTGGGAGGCCGAGGTGGGCAAATCACGAGTTCAAGAGTTCAAGACCAGCCTGGCTAATATGGCGAAACCCCGTCTCTACGAAAAATACAAAAATTAGCTGGGTGTGATGGCAAGTACCTGTAATCCCAGCTACTTGGGAGGCTGAGTCTTGAAGAATTGCTTGAACCTGGGAGGCAGACGTAGTAAGCCTAGATCGTGCCACTGCACTCCAGCCTGGGCAACAGAGTGAGACTCCATCTCAAAAAAGATGGTGTCTCGCTATGTTGCCCAGGTTGGATTCGAACTCCTGGGCTCAAGTGATTTTCCCCTACCTCCAGGGTAAGTGCTGGGTCCTCTGCCCTCTGGGACAGCCTGAGGATGCCTCTGTCTCCTGGCAGCTCTGATCCTGCGTGCAAGTTTTCCCTGATGGTTTTGCTGGAGAAGGGCTTTTGCTAAGCCTCACTGGGATGTGGTGAGGGCTAATTAGATAATGCCTGTGAAGCACTTGGAGCTCCATGGAGATGGGCTCTCTATGTATTATTAATAGTGGTGGAGCACAGTGTTTCCACACCAAGGGCTGGGCGGGGAAGGAAGGGCAGTGAAGGGCTACTGAGCAGACACCACCAAAGGAGCCCATTTTTGGAGAGGGCTGTCAGCCTTCAGCCTTGTCATGTGAGCTGGGGAGGCTAAAGGACAGGCACCGCCATTAAGAAGCGGAAACGTGGGTGTCCCCTCCATAGGCACGATGTGCATGGACAACATGAGTGGGCAAAGGACGGTTCCTGTTAAACCTGTATGTGGCAGTGATGTCGGAGCTGAGGAGGGAAATCAGTTAGGCTGAGTCCCAGCTGGGTTGTGCCTTCCCAGGGTTTTTCCAATGCCGGGAACTGTGCTGGCTTTTAGGGCCACTTCCTGGCCAGGCTAGCACTACCCTCAAGAGGGTTCTCTGCTAACTAGCTGGCATTTTTTTTTTTTTAATGAAGTCTCACTATTGCCCTAACTGGAGTGCAATGACGCAATCTCAGCTCACTGCAATCTCTGCCTCCTGGGTTCACGGGATTCTCCTGCCTCAGCCTCCCAAGTAGCTGGGATTACAGGTGCACACCAACACACTTTTGAGGTCTGACTGCACCATGAGTGGCATGGTAACCTCTGTGACCTGCATGTACACCCCAGACGAGTTCCGGGAAGAAAGGATCAACCCCTGCGGTGCTTAACTACCTGAGACATTCTTCTATTGTTTCTTATTCTAGCCTCAATTGACAAGGTCATTGGACTTTGTGACCGACCTTGGCCAACCTCCTGACTCCACACCCTACAACCCCCTCCCAGCTTGCAAACCTAGGACCCCCTCCCAGCTTGCAAACCTAAGACCCCTTCCAGCTTGCAAATCTAGGACCCCTCCCAGCTTGCAAAAAACCACAAGGTAACTTTCCACTGTTTACCCCAAACCTATAAAACAAACTCCTGGCTGGGTGTGGTGGCTCACGCCTATAATCCCAGCACTTTGGGAGGCCAAGGGATTACAAGTACCTGCCACTACACCTGGTAATTTTTGCATTTTTAGTAGAGATGGGGTTTTGCCATGTTGGCCAGGCTAGTCTTGAACTCTTGACCTCAGGTCTGCCTAGGCCTCCCAAAGTGCTGGGATTACAGGTGTGAGCGACCACACCTGGCCAGAGCAGTGCCCTTTTAAGAAGAGATGTCTGACCTCATGGATCATGAGGTCAAGAGATCGGGACCATCCTGGTTGACATGGTGAAATCCCATCTCTACTAAAAGTACAAAAAATTTAGCTGGGCATGGTGGTGCACGCCTGTAGTCCCAGCTACTTGGTAGGCTGAGGCAGGAGAATTGCTTGAACCCAGGAGGCGGAGGTTGTGGTGAGCCGAGATCGCTCCATTGCACTCCAGCCTAGGTAACAAGAGCGAAACTCCGTCTAAAAAAAAAAAAAAAACCTCCTATCCCCCACCTGTCCTTGACACCCTTTTCAGCCTCAGCCCGCCCGCACCCAGGTGAATAAACAGCCATGTTGCTCACACAAAGCCTGTTTGGGGAGGTCTCTTCATTTAGAGTGTACGTTTTAACAACACCTGGCTAATTTTTTGTATTTTTAGTTGAGATGGGGTTTCATTGTACTGGCCAGACTGGTCTTGAACTCGACCTCGTGATCTGCCCGCCTCGGCCTCCCAAAGTGCTGGGATTACAGGTGTGAGCCACCATGCTTGGCTTTTTTTGAGACGGAGTCTCGCTCTGTCGCCCAGGCTGGAGTGCAATGGTGTGATCTCGGCTCACTGCAACTGCGACCTCTGTCTCCCTGCCTCAGCCTCCCATGTAGCTGGGACTAAGTATTTTTAGTAGAGATGGGTTTCACCATGTTAGCCAGAATGGTCTTGATCTCCTGACCTCCGGATCTGCCTGCCTCCTAAAGTGCTGGGATTACAGTTGTGAGCCATCCTGCCAGGGCCACCTTTTGTTTTTTAACGGAGGAGGGTAAATGACCACTCTGACTATCTCTGCCTTTGTGAAGGTTGTTTGGGAAGTGCCTCTTGCAGATTTCAGTATCAAATGGCTGAGTCATTAGAGGACGAATTTGGGGGTGTCTAATCCTAGGGGAGCAGCTGGGACTCTCCTCCCACTGGAGGGTATAGCTGGTAGACCTGGCACCTCTGTCCCTGTTGACTGCCCTGTATCTCCTTGGGTGGATGGGTGGCTGTCCCCCCGAAAATATGTTGAAGTCTGTAATGAACCAAATGTTTGTATCCCCCCAAAATTCCCATATTGAAGCCCTAACCCCTAGTGTGATGGCATTTGGAGGTGGGGCCTTTGGGAGCTAATTAGGCTTAGATGAGATCACAAGGGTGGGGCACTCATGCTGGGAGCAGAGCCCTTGTTTTTTGTTTTGTTTTGAGATGGAGGTTAGCTCTGTCCCTCAGGCTGGAGTGCAGTGGTGCTATCTTGGCTCACCATAACTTCTCCCTCCCAGGTTCAAGCAGTTCTCCTGCCTCAGCCTCCTGAGCAGCTGGGATTACAGGTACCCGCCACCACACCTGGCTAATTTTTGCATTTTTAGTGGAGATGGGGTTTTGCCATGTTGGCCAGGCTGGTCTTGAACTCTTGACGTCAGGTAATCTGCCTGCCTCGGCCTCTCAAAGTGCTGGGATTACAGGTGTGAGCCACCGCAACTGGCCGGAGCAGTGCCCTTTTAAGAAGAAATGTCTGAGCACTCTCTCATGCTCTCTTGCTCTCTCTGAAATTGACCCTGCTGACACCTTGATCTTGGGCTTCCCAGCCTCCAGAACTGTGAGAAAATAAACTTCTGTTGTTTAAACCACCTGGCCTATTGTATTTGATTATGGCAGCCTGCACAGACTAAGACATAGTTTTGACCCCTAGTAACTCAGAATGTGACCTGATTTGGAAATAGGTTTGTTGCAGATGTAATTAGTTAAGATGAAGTCATGCTAATGTAGAAGGCTCCCCTAGTCCAATGCCACTGGTGTCCTTATAAGAAGAGACATGGGAAGGGGTGGGCATACAGGGATGACACTGTGAAGACGCACAGGGAGAAGGCCATGTGACAACAGAGACAGAGCTGGGAGCCATGCAGCACAAGCAAGGCTTGGCAAAGGATGGCCGGCAACACCAGGGGCAAGGGAAAGGCAGGGAGCAGCCGCCCCGCTAGAGCAGGGGTCCCCAAGCGCTGGTCCATGGCCTATTAGGAACTGGGCTGCAAGCAGGAGGTAAGAGGCAGGCGATGGAGTGAAGCTTCATCTGTATTTACAGCCACTTGCCATGGCTCATGTTACCACCTGAGGTCCACCTCCTGTCAGGTCAGTGGCAGCATTGGTTACTCATAGGAGTGTGAAGCCTGTTGTGAATGGTGCATGCGAGGGATCTAGGTTGCGTGCTCCTTCTGAGAATCTAAAATGCCTGATGATCTGTCACTGTCTCCTATCACCCCCAGGTGGGACCATCTAGTTGCAGAAAAGCTCAGGGCTCCCACGGATTCTACATTATGGTGAGTTGCATAATTATTTCATTATATATTATATTACAATGTAATCATAATAGAAATAAAGTGCACAATAAATATAATACGCCTGAATCATCCTGAAACCACCCCCACCCTCCATCCGTGGAAAAACCGTCTTCTACAAAACTGGTCCCTGGTGCCAAAAAGGTTGGGGACCACTGGCTTAGAGCCTTCAGAGTGCGAGGAGCCCTGCCGACACCTTGATTTCCAACCTCTGGTCTTCAGAGCTGTGAGAGAATGATGTCCTGTGGCTTTAAAGCACCCAGTTTGGGTCCTTTATAACAGCAGCCCTAGGAAGCTGGCATTCCAGGGTCTGGGGGTTTTCCATTGCCCTTTTGATCGGCTTGAAGACACCTCCACTCATGTAGAAAGCCAGCCAAGCTGTGTAGGCCTCAGCTGTCTTTGTTTCTCTGTTTCGGGAAGTCTGTGCACTTGGGCTCCCAGGTTCTCCCATTGAAGCCAGGCCTTCTGCTGCCAAGTTCTCAGACAAAAATGTTCAAAGACACAAAAGACCTTAGAAATCCAGTGGCTCCAGAGTCGTAGAAAAGTACAGCCCTCGTCCTGTTTAGGGAAAGGACAAATGTTTGTGAATATCAAAATCACAAGTCCATGATTTTCCCTTGTATATCATCAGGTGACATTTTATTATGGGACACCCAAACTCATCATAGGTTAGTCCCATAAATGACCATGGGGACACAGGCAGGTTTGGTCTGAGTTAGTGAAAATCCTAACACACTGGCAGGCTCTGGCATGGAAACGTCTTTGCTGTGCCTGTGAGCTGCCCTCAGGCCTTGAAGGGTAGACATTAGAAAGCCACTACTGTCCCCCTGCCCCCACCCCAAATAATTCCAAATCACAGGGCCTAAGATAGGTATCTTTTGGGCACATAAACCTCAGCTTCTGTTTGTCATGTGTATGAACAAACCCAGCAAAGTATATCGTGTTACCAAAGCTAGTTGTACCATGTTATTTAAACTAGTAATTAAGAGTCTTAAAGCTGGCTTTTCTACAGTCACTGAACCACCAGTGTCCCCTGGCCGGTTCTGGGCAGAGAAAGCACAGTGGGGAAATTTGGACCACAGACACCTGGCACTTATCTTAGGTTAGATCGTCTTTCAGAATAAGCAGAAATCTTCAGCGACCTCAAGTCAAGACTCAGCCTCAAGAAGTCCTGCTCAAAATAGCACCTGAGGCTTTGCCTGTGGGGCCTGCATCCTCCCATCGCTGGGAGGGGCTGGTACCATTAACAGGGAAAATAAAGGCTTCTTTATTTGTTGGCGAGCTGCTGAGCTGTGTCAGACCAACCAGGGGTTTCTGCTTCCCCTGTACTTACCTTGAAAAGAGATTTAGGGGCTGAGCGCGGTGGCTCATGCCTGTAATCCTAGCGCTTTGGGAGGCCAAGGAGGGCGGATCACTCGATGTCAGGAGTTCAAGACTAGCCTGGTCAACATTATGACCAGAGAGGGTGAAACCCGCCTCTACTAAAAACACAAAAATTAGCTGGGCATGATGGTGCGCGCCTGAAATCCCAGCTCTTCGGGAGGCTGAGCCAAAGAATTGCTGGAACCCAGGAGGCGGAGGCTGCAGTGAGCTGAGATCATGCCACTGCACTCCAGCCTGGGCAACAAAGTGAGATTCTGTCTCAAAAAAAAAAAAAAGAAAAGAAAAGAGATAGAAACTTGTGTGTGAGTAATGTTTTAATTTGGGTTACTTCTGAAGGCAGAATGATGCTAAAGATATGGCTTCTGGCTATTAAAAATGTTCTCAGGGGCTGGGCACAGTGGCTCACGCCTCTAATCCTCCTAGCACTTTGGGAGTCCAAACCAAATCAGGAGAATTACCCAGTTGGCTAGGGGATGAAATTACGAGCTTGCTTTGGGACCTTCTGGGGTTTTTTTCATGCATTGTCTCAGTTAACCCTCACAAGAATTCTAGACTCCAGGATTATTTCTTAGGATTCATATGAGGGAGCTTATGTATGATCTTTCTAGGGAGACTTCTGTCACCAGGGTGCCACCAAGGTCTGGGAGTGAGTCTTACTGCTAGAAATTAAGACACTGTGCATGTCAGGAAACCTGGATAATGCACATCATAATCTCGTACTGTGGTTGGTGACTGCGTCTGGTTGGATTTTTCCCCCAGAGACGCTCAGTGCCACAATTTGTTCTCTCTACTTTCCTTCTGATTTACCATTTTCAGTTCTGTGGGACTGAACACATTAGGTTCTTTCCAGAGAACAGGGCGTGAAAAGCTGTGAGGAAGATGGGGGAGGCCAGGAAATACCAAGCAGGAGGGTGTGTTGGTGGCAGTGGACAGGTGGGAAAATGTCCCATCGGTGGAGGAAAAGGGCCAGGACAGTGATTCAAGACCGCCTGCCCTCCAACATCCCATAGTGAGCAGGGCTGGCCCTGTAGCTATAAGGCCAGTGAGTGGTGTGCACCGAAGGCCCTGTTCAACAGAAGGAGTGCAGAGAGAGATGAGCATGTTTCTTCCAGAGCCTTCTACGAGTGCAGCGGGGTCACCCTCTCCGCTGAGTATACTTGGGGATGCTTCAGCATCTGGTCTATTGGAGCTGACTTTTTGCATATCTGCCTTAGATTGCTCTGGCTCTCCAAAAGGGTGAGGAAAAGTGTATGGAGGTGGAAGGACTGGCAAACCCAAAGAGCCATGTCTAGGAATGCTGCCTGGGCTTTGGACAGAAAATCTGTATTTGCGTGTGTAAGTGATTGTGTGTGTGTGTGTGTGAGAGAGAGAGAGAGAGAGAGAAGGAGTAGCTCTTCATCAATCCATTAGTTGTCCTGATTAGAAGGGGCAGGAGCAGGGACTGCCGAATGCTTATTAAACAAAAGATCCAGTTTCCTTGATACATAAAAAGAAACATCATACTTTGTAAAGACTTCAACCATAAGAGGAATATACACAAAGTAGGTAGTTAAGTCCCAGCTCATCTCCCTCTACCTCAGGATAGCCACTAAACTTACTTTGAAGTGGGGAGTTTCCTATGAAACTGCTTCAGAGGAAGAAAAAAAAATGAAATGGGGAGTGTGTACTTTGCCTCTTGAATTCTGTGATTTCAGATAGCTTAGGAGAAATCCTCTGAATGTAATAAAAAAAAAAATGGCCGGGCCAGATGCAGTGATTCATGCCTGTAATCCCAGCACTTTGGGAGGCTGAGGGGGGCAGATCACCTGAGGTCAGGAGTTTTAGACCAGCCTGACTAAAATGGAGAAACCATGTCTCTACTAAAAATACAAAATTATCCAGGAATGGTGGTGGTACATGCCTGTAATCCCAGCTACTTGGGAGGCTGAGGCAGGAGAATCGCTTGAACCCAGGAGGTAGAGGTTGCAGTGAGCCAAGATCATGCCATTGCACTCTGGCTTGGGCAGCAAGAGCAAAACTCCAACTCAGAAAAAATAAAATGCCCATGCAATGAAATTAAATTTGGCATAGTGGAAAGAGTGCTGGACTGAGTGAGATCTCAGTGCTTAACTAGATTCTGCCACTAACATGCTGTGTCACATGGTCTTCCATTTAGGACCCCAGCCTGGGACCATTAGGACAGGGTGAAATTGCCATGTGGGAGCCTGGTGACTGAGAGATCCACTCTGGCCCGTCCCTACTCCACCTTCAAGGTACCTGCTCCCAGCCCTGTCTAACTCACCTTCTGTTCCCGCTTTGAGATTTTTCTGCCTCTAGGATCTTGGTCCTCGTGTCATCCGTCTTCCTGACTCAGCGACCTGACTTTTGACCTGGCCCTCTCTCTGGTTTGATGCATTTAGACTAATCCAGAGACCATTCAGAGGAAGTCTATGTTAACTTGGGTAAATAATCTATAACATGAGTGATTAGATAATCATAGTGGCCATTGATTAAGCACTTATATGATACAGGCATTATGCTAAGCACTTCATATGGAATTTATTCCTCCCAATATACCTAAGAGATAGGATTTAAAGAGTGTAACAGTGAGGTTGTTTTTGGCTGCAAGTAACAGAAAACCCAACTCACACTGGCTTAAAGGAGGACATTTATTGGCTCACATAGCTCATAGGAATTCCAAAGGCAGAATAGGCTTTAAAGTTGGTGGATGGTTGGTCTATAAGAAGGGCTTCAGGCTCTTCCCATCTTTCTGCCCTGCCATAGGCAGTGTGGACTGCATCCTGAGCCTAGATCTCCTTGTGGTTGAGGAATGGCTGTCAACAGTAATCAAGGTTCTTTGCTTTCTTTTCCGTGTGATGCCTAAGAGAGGGAATTGCTTCTGGAAATTCTCTTAGAGTAACTTCCTAGAAACTCTTGGGTAAATCCCCTTGTGTATGTCTTCCTGGACTGATGTGTCTCACATTTCAATAGCTGAAGAGGAAGATAAGCCTGCTTTGATTGGTTTAAATAAATCAAGACTCACTCCTGGCACCAGAGGAATAGTTAGCTTTCTCTAGTGCCATGGAGGAGAACAAAATCAGGGCTCCACTAGGAGAGAGGAAGGAGGGATGTGAATGTTGGGTGGGCCATGGTATTAGTCCCTTCCTACACTGCTATAAAGAAATACCTGAAACTGGGTAATTTATAAAGAAAAGAGATTTCATTGGCTCATGGTGCTATAGGCTGTACAGAGAGCATGGCTGGGGAGGCCTCAGGAAACTTACAATCATGGTGGAAGGGCAAGCAGGCACATTTTCACATGACCAGAGCAGGAGGAAGAGAGAGGCGGGAGGTGCTACACACTTTTAAACAACCAGATCTCAGGAGAACTCACTCACTATTGCAAGAGCAGCGACGGGGAAATCGATGTCCTCCATGATCCCGTCACTTCCCACCAGGCCTCTCCTCCAACATTAAGGATTACAGTTTGACATGAGATTTGGGAGGGAACACAGACCCAAACCATATCAGCACCAACAAGATCTACAAAAATGAAGTTAAGATAGAACTTGGGCAAATTAACCTTGTTCTTAACTGCTGTGCCTCATTGCCTGATGTCCCTTCTATCGCAAATATTCCATGTGTCCAATCAGTTAGAAACATTTCAACTAGTATAAGAATGTATATAAGCCAATGTGAGAGTATAAGTAAATGCTGTCTTTTTTTTTTTTAATTTCTTAAAGGAGGGGACTGAGCCTGACGAGGCTCCCCCTGCCCCCATAAATGCTGTCTTAATCTCTAGACACATTCAACTTCTCTATATAGCCTTTTTCCAAGGCTATTTTGTGAGTGCCAGTTAATACTGAAGAATATTTTGGTCTAAGACACCCAATTATCAGTTTATGAGTGAAGTATTTCAGTTTCAAAACTCCAGATCTCTTTCTGATTCCCTAATATGCAAGTGTACAAGATTTCATTCCAAACGAATAATTAAATTAAAATAGTTTATCCACAATAAGAGCTGGGAAAAATCAAACAATGTTTATCTTCTCCTGGGTTTGTTTATTTATTTATTTAGAGATGGAGTCTCACTCTGTCACCCAGGCTGGAGTGCAGTGACACAATCTTGGCTCACTGTAACCTCTGCCTCCCGAGTTCAGGTGATTCTTCTGCCTTTGCCTCCTGAGTAGCTGGGATTATAGGTGTGTGCCACTGTGCCCGGCTAATTTTTTTGTATTTTTGGTAGAGACGGGGTTTCACCATCTTGGCCAGGCTGGTCTCGAACTGCTGACCTCGTGATCCACCCGCCTTGGCCTCCCAAAGTGCTGGGATTACAGGCGTGAGCCACCGCACCCACCCCTTCTGGGTTCATTTATTAAGATAAACTCTTCCAAGGAAGGTGGAGCAATATGGCCAAATAGACCCCTCCAGCAATCAGCTCCCTTGCAGGAACACCAAATTGCACAACTATCCACACAAGAAAACACCTTCATAAGAATTAAAAATCAGGCATCCTCCCCAACCCACTGCCATTACCCCTGTGGCATGGTCAAAACCAAAGCCAATGCAGGTGTGGTGGCTCACGCACATAATCCCAGCACTTTGAGAGGCCCAAGTGGGCAGATTGCTTGAGACCAGGAGTTTGAGACCAGCCTGCCAACATGGTAAAACCTCATCTCTTCTAAAAACACAAAAATTAGTTGGGCATGATGGTGCATGCCAATAGTTCCAGCTATTCAGGAGGCTGAGGCAGGAGAATCACTTGAACCCAGGAGGCAGAGGTTGCAGTGAGCTGAGATCGTGCCACTACACTCCAGCCTGGGTGACAGAGTGAGACTCTGTTTCAAAAAAAAAAAAAAAAAATCAAAGCCAAAACAAAAACGAAGTGTCATTTTATGACACAGATCTCAGTGGCAGAACCTATAGCTCAGCAAGGTAGGGACATAACTTGGTGCAGTAAAACAGAACCCCAGGCTCTGTCTCTAGCATTTCTTGAGGCTTTCAGGAATGAGACCAACCCTAAGTAAATGTTGACTGTCTCCAATGCTCCAGAACTCTAACTGAGCCCATTAATTTTTTTTTGTAGTGTTATGGTGAATTTTATTTTCACGATGCAATTTTTCTTACATTCTGGTGGTTGCTAGAATTAGTTATTCACTGTTATATCATAATAAGACTCTTCATGCATGTATGATTTTTCACAAATGTCTTTTGTAAATAAAATTTCCTAATTTTACATGGTTAAAAGTGAAAGTGGCAGATCTTTATTATCATGATCCTTTGCTATGATTTACCAGTGAATTGCAAAAGTTAAAGTAATTTAAAGTTGACTAAACAAGGGGGTATTGTACTATTAGAATCTGTATTTGCAATGTGGCCTCAAATGTACATACTGACATTTGAAATGAAATATATTAAACTTAAAAAAAGAGACAAACTCCTCTAATTTACCTTAAATTGGGAAAAAGAATCAGAACCAATGTATCAGGCAGGTTTTAGTTTCAACAACAGCTCAAATTGATTTACACTATAAATGGAATATAACCAGACATGTGGCTCATGCCTGTAATCCTAGCACTTTGGGAGGCCAAAGTAGGTGCATCACCTGAGGCCAGGAGTTCAAGACCAGCCCAATCAACATGGTGAAACCCTGTCTCTACTAAAAATATAAAAATTGGCCAGGCGTGGTGGGCGCATGCCTGTAGTCCCAGCTACTGGTGCTACTGAGGTGGGAGAATTGCTTGAACCCAGGAGGCAGAGGCTGCAGTGAGCCAAGATTGCTACATTCCAGCCTGGGCCAAGGAGCAAGACTCTATCTCTAAATGAATGAATGAATAAAGTATATTGGCTTGCATCTACTGGAAAACCCAGAGCTACACCAGGCTTCTTGTATCTAAGGGATGTCTCTGAAGATCCTGTCCCTCTCATTCTCTCCTCTCTGCCTTTGGTAGCTTTGCCCCATCCCGAGCTGAGCTCATCTCAGGTCACAAGATGGCTGCCTGTAACTCTGGGACTACATGCTCCCCATTCATATGTGTTGACAAAAGAATCACTTAGCGACTAGGAAACTTGCTTCCTGAAGTCCCCAGCAATGTCCACTTATTGACTGAACCCAGTCTCTGAACAGGGGGAAGGAAGAGGCTGATCGGCTTACCCTGTATCAGATACCTCAGCCCAGGTGTTGACCCTAGATGACCAACAGAAACCAGGGCCCGTAGGAAAGGGAGGTGGAAATGACGCGGGGAACAGACATCATTCAAAGTTTAACTGTAGCAGCTTACAGGTCTCGATCACCGATTCCTCCCAGACTTCCTGGAAACAATGTGCATGTCAGTAGAGAGAAAAGCATCTGTAAGAGGGGAACAGAGAGAAAGAGAACAGAAATCACACTGTAGGCACAGGTTGTTAGGATTTAACAATAATTCTCTAGCCAATCCAAAGTGTCTGTGGGTGGAAAGTTGAGAATCATGTCCTGACAAAGCTGGCTGAGTCATCCCTACCCTCCAAGGCCTCCTTCCTCCTCCTCCCTATTTATAGGACACCCTTCCAAGCCTCAGAGCCTCACACTCTTTAATATTTTATGTTTATCTGTTACTCTAGCGATGGGCTAGTACCTCCCCACACAATGAAGGGTGAATCCTCTCAGAAAAACCTCCTCTAGAAGACCACCATTGCACTTAGTTCTCCACAGTGAGGGTACTGGCCTGGGATGATCTTTAAGCAGTCTCAGCCCCATTTATTCCACTTCATTCATTCATTCATTTATTCACTCATTTTGCAACTATTTATTGAATGCTTATCTCGTGCCAAGCATTATTCTATACACTGGGTTGACAGAATTATAAAACTCTCAGTCTCCACCAAGGGGAGCTTTTATAGTAGAGGAGTAGATAGGAATAATAATAATAAAAAAACATATTTACACTATAAAGTTAGAAAATGATAAATGCTATGAAGAAAAATAAAACAGGATCAGGAGCAGAAGATGTGGGTGAGAGGTTATTGACTGTGTTAAGGTGTTAAGGGAAGTCCTTCCTGAGGAAGAACCAACACACACAGTGCCTCACAGTGACAGAGAAGAATCCCTGAAGAATTAATTCGTTAACTGATTGGTAGACCCAGAGTTGGGGGCTCCCTCGGCCCTTTTCCCCGAAGCAGGCCTGTTTAGTTCAGTCCAGATTGAGTATGAACCCTTTGGTCTCCAAAAGAGGGATGAAACAAGCCATTCTGCCTTAAAACTGAAGGGCAAAAATGCAGAGGAGTAAGTATATAAATACTAGCTTGCCTTTAAATTCTTTGCACATTTGCAGAGAGCTTTACGAGTAAAGGGGTGGTCCTTAGAGTAAATCTGCCTATTGGCAAATAAGCATTTTCCCCAAATGGGCCCAAATGGACTATCTTCCCCTCACTGGAGGGCTGGTTAGTGATGCCCGTGTGGATACAGGAGATGAAAGCACCAGTTTGACCCAGGCATTCTTTGACCTACATGTTTATGTGGGGATTAGGAGTAGAATGAGTTGTCACTGAAAATATGTGCTTTGTGTATTTAGAAGATAAGTATTTTTTTATTGCTAATTAGTGTTGGGCTCACACACATTTGTCATGTTGGTATGTCAGATTCATTTGTCCTTTCAAACCCAACTGCTTTAATTAATCTTTCTCCATCCACCCTCTGTTACAGTCTGGCTATAACTCAGACTGCTGGGCTCTATAGTAATGGGATTTTTACTCAGGAAACCTTGAATTTTAAAGCTAAATCTAGTGTTTCAATCCTGTGCAAGAACATTGCATTGGGTACATCCAAGCCCTAGCCTTACCTTGCCATAGTGAACTCCTGAAATGGGGAAATGAGTGAACTGCCTTGCTCACATTGTCTAAGACTTGGCCTTGGTGACATTATTTTCCATGAAGCATTTCCTAAATCCACCCAAGAATTGGGCAACCCTATGGAGCCCACATAAGAAAGACCTTAACATATAGGTTTCAATGTCTCTGATTTAGTTGGAATTGTATTGCAAATGCTTGGGATACGGTTTGGCTCTGTGTTCTCACCCAGATCTCACCTTGAATTGTGAAACCCCAATGTTGTTCCTGTGTTAGTTGATAGTGAGTGAGTGCATGCCTGGCCAAGTACTTAATAATTTGTAATCAAATCTCATCCGACGCATATGTTTCTTATAAAACAAGTGGAATCCAACCCCAATAGAAAAACCTAACTGATGGTAAATTGAGAAAATTCTGGTAAATCTGGTAAATGCTGGTAAATCTTAGAAAACTCTGTCATTGATTTTATTTTTTCCTGAAGAGTGGAAAAGACTCTCATTGCTCAATTTTAATAGCACAGTATCTTTTGAAACATTAATGTCTTCTGATAATAAATTTGCAGGCTGGTGTGGTGGCACATGCCTGGAATCCCAGCACTCTGGGAGGCTGAGGTGGGAGGACTGCGTGAGCCCAGGAGTTTGAGAACAGCCTGGGCAACACAGGAAGACCCTGTCTCTATATTGAAAAAAATTTTATTTCTTTTTTTCTTTTTCTTTTTTTTTAAGATGGGGTTTCACCATATTGGTCAGGCTGGTCTCGAACTCCTGACCTCAGGTGATCCGCCCACCTCAGCCTCCCAAAGTGCTGGGATTACAGGCGTGAGCCACCGCACCTGGCAATTTTTTTTTTTTTTTAGAGATGGGTTTTCACCATGTTGGCCAGGCTGGTCTTGAACTCCTGACTTTGTGATCCACCCATCTCAGCCTCCCAAAGTGCTGGGATTACAAGTGTCAGTCACTGCGTCCGGCTTTATTTTAAATATTAAAAAATAATGATAATTAAGTAAGGGCTGGGCACACTGGCTCAAGGCTGTAATCTCAGCACTTTGGGAGGCTGAGGTGGGTAGATTGCCTGAGCTCAGGAGTTCAACATCAGCCTGGGCAGCAGGGTGAGACACTGTCTCCACTAAACACACAAAATAATTAGCCAAATGTGGTAGCACTTGCGTGTAATCCCAGCTACTCAGGAGGCTGAAATAGGAGAATCACTTGAACCCAGGAGTTGAAAGTTGCGGTTAGCCGGGATCACGCCACTGCACTCCAGCCTGGGTGACTGCGTGACTCTTCCTCCAAAAAAGAAAGAAAAAAAGCAAATTTGAGAAGTATTACCCTAACAAGTATTCCAGTAAAAGTAATATTCTGACCTTAAAAAATAATATCTCTTTTCTATATGGGCTCATAAAAAATAATAAAAATACTGTGACATTTGGATATCATCTTACTACTTACTAGGACTACCATATCCATTCTATTATTTGACCCTGAAAAGTAATGTCAGAAGCAATTATTATAATTATAACCATTTAAATGATGAGGCAAGTGAGAATGAGTTAGATTGTTCTAAGACATGCATCTTATTCGTAGAAGAGTTGGTGCACAGGCCCAGATCTGTCTTCAGAAATCCCACATACTGGGCTGGGCATGGTGGCTCATGCCTGTAATCCCAGCACTTTGGGTAGCTGAGGTCACTTGAGCCCAGGAGTTCAAGTCTGCAGAGAGCTATTATCGCAGCACTGCATTCCAGTCTGGGTGACTGAGTGAGTGAGAGCTTGTCCCTAAAAAAGAAGTGTGTGCATGTGCGTGCATGCTTGCGTGTGTGTTGAGACAGGGTTTCACTCCTGCTGCCCAGGCTGGAGTGCAATGGCACCATCTCGGCTCACTGCAACCTCTGCCTCCCAGGCTCAGTGGATCCTCCCACCTCAGCCTTCCAAGTATCTGGGGCTACAGGCTCATGCCACTGCATGTGACTAATTTTTGTAGTTTTCATAGTGATACATTTTTGCCACATTGCCCAGGCTGGTCTCAAACTCCTGAGCTCAAGTGATCTGCCCGCCTCTGCCTCCCCAAATGTTGGGATTACTAGCGTGAGCTGCCACACCCAGCAAGCTGCTGGGGGTCTAAAAGGATCTGTAGACCCAAGATGTCTGAGGGTGGAGGTGAGTGAGGCGGGGTCAGGAGGTGGCATCTCTGACGGGCCATGGTGATAAGACTGAGACCGGGGAGGAGTTAGGCCATATACTAGCCTCTGGTTTCTGGTTGACTTTGCTTGTTTCAGTTGCCCACGGCTGGTTATCCCACCTGCCTCTGACAAAGAGTTTTCAGTGACAATAACCAGGCCGATCCCGAAAATGAGCTCAAGCTAAGAATGAATGCAGTGCTGGGGAACATGAACATTAAAAACAGGATCATGGCCAGGCACGGTGGCTCATGCCTGTAATTTCAGCACTTTGGGAGGGTGAGGCTGGTGGATCATGAGGTCAGGAGTTCAAGACCAGCCTGGCCAAGATTGTGAAACCCTGTCTCTACTAAAAATACAAAAAATTAGCCAGGCATGGTGGTGGGCGCCTGTAGTCCCAGCTATTCGGGAGGCCGAGGCAAAGAATTACTTGAGCCTGGGAGACGGAGGTTGCAGTGAGCCGAGATCACACCACTGCACTCCAGACTGGGCGACAAAGTGAGACTCTGTCTCAAAAATAAATAAATAAGTAAAAAATAAATAAAATCAGGATTGTAGCCACCATAGGCAAGATTGTAGCCACCACAGCCCACAGTTCCATATCTGAAATCCTTGGAGCCAGGTGGGTTTCAGGACTCAGGCTGTTACCTACCACCCCTGCCAGACTCCCTTGCAGTATTCAGCAATCAAGCAACGTACTTTTTCTGAAGCCAAAGGAGAGAGATGCACATAAAATAAAACAATGTCTATAAATAGGCTCATGTCAGTTCAGGCCAGGTTGGGCCTTGACATGCAAGGAGTTATGTAATAAGTTGTGCTTTGGGGAGCTTCTTCAATTTCATCATTGTGGATAAGGAATAATAGACTCTTATCCTCTTGATGCCATCGTCACCCCATTTTCTCCTCATTACTCATCTCAAAGACAAAACATCTTCTTGCTGGAGTTCACAATTGCCAGTGTTCCATTCCTTAGAAGGACATGTGATGTCATCATTCTTGGAATGCCTCTTAATATGGGAAGGCCCGATTTTTGACCCTGAAGAATTACTTTTAGATGTTCAGCTCATGGAAGTGTGGCAAATGAGCAAGTTCTCAAGAATAGTTGGAATTTTGTAGACTGAGGGGCCTAGAGGGGATCCTTCCATGTGACAGCTGTGGCAAGATCGAGTATTCACTTTCTATAGGGAACAAATTGGGGAGATGGGAGGATTGCAGCACAGGCTTTGTGCCGAGAAGTCCTGATTTGAGCTGAATGTCAGGCCGCCAGGATTATAAAATGAAGGGTTTGGGTTACATCTCTTAAATAATGAAAAATCGCTGAAAATTTTTGAGCGGAGACTGGCAGAATAAAAATGGGACCTGGCCAGGCATGGTGGCTCACACCTGTAATCCCAGCATACCTGTAATCCCAGCACTTTGGGAGGCCAAGGCAGGTAGATCACGAGGTCAAGAGATTGAGACCATCCTGGCCAACACGGTGAAACCCCATCTCTACTAAAAATACAAAAAAATTAGCTGGGCGTGGTGGCATGTGCCTGTGGTCCCAGCTACTCGGGAGGCTGAGGCAGAAGAATCGCTTGAACCCAGGAGGTGAAGGTTGCAGTGAGCTGAGATTGCACCACTGCATTCCAGCCTGGTGACAGAGCAAGACTCCATCTCAGAAAAAAAAAGAATAGATAATGGGACCTAAGCAAAGTGTGGTGGCTCATGTCTGTAATCCCAATAATTTGGGAGGCTGACGTGGAGGATCTTGAGCCTAGGAATTTCAGACCAGACTGGGCAACATAGTGAGACTCCATCGCTACAAAAAATAATAATAATAAAAAAAACAGACATGGTGGTGCATGTGTGTGGCCCCAGCTACTCAGGAGGCCAAAGTGGGAGGATTGCTTGAGCTTAGGAAGTTGAAGCTACAGTGAACCACCACTTCACTCAGCCTGGGCAACAGAGTAACGCTCTGTCTCAAAGCAAAGCAAAACAAAGCAAAACAAACAAACAAAAAAGACAGCCAGGTGCAGTGGCTCATGCCTGTAATCCCAGCAATTTGGGAGGCTGAGGTGGGCTGAGGTCAGGAGTTTGAGACTAGCCTGGTCAATATGGCAAAACCCCATCTCTACTAAAAATACAAAAATTAGCCAGGCATGGTGGCATATGCCTGTAATCCCAGCTACTTGGGAGTCTGAGGCACGAGAATTGCTTGAACCTGGGATGCGGAGGTTGCGGTGAGCAGAGATTGGGCCATTGCACTCCAGCCTGGGCAACACAGTGAGACTCTGTCTCAAAAAAAAGGAAACTGCTTACCGTTTGATGAATTTACCAACCTGGTCCAGCATTGGAAGCTCTTTTCTGCTTTGTCCTTTGCCTGAAATGCCCTTCCTGGGCTCCCTCCCGGGCTCCCACTCATCTTTCAGGACTCAGCTCAAATGTCACCTGCTTTGTGGAAGCTCTCCCTGGCCTCCCTGGGGAGCACTCACTGTTCCTTTCTCTGTGCCTTTGCAGGCACCTGAGGGTACTTCTCTCATTTCACTGTGACTTCCTCCAGGGCAGGCACTCAGTCTCTTGTTTTTTGACTGGCACGTGGCACAGGGCTTAGCCCACAAGAGTGCTAAGTAACTGTTACCTGAATAAATGTGCTGCTATGACTTCTATCATGTCTTAATATTCTCTCAGCTCTCTTGTTTTTTGTTTATATTTTAAAATAGATCATATCTATGTAATGGGAATGATAAATCTTGTGTGGATTAAATTTTGGGACATAAGAGTTATCACCAGCCTCCAATAAAAAACCATGGATGGTTGGGTGCGGTGGTTCATGCCTGTAATCTCAGCATTCTGGGAAGCTGAGGTGGGTGGATCCCTTGAGGTCAGGAGTTCTAGACCAGCCTGGCCAAAATGGCAAAACCTTGTGTCTCCTAAAAATATAAAAATTAGCCAGGTGTCATGGTGGGCAACTGTAATCCCAGCTACTCAAGAGGCTGAGGCAGAAGAATCACTTGAACCTGGGAGATGGAGGTTGTAGTGAGCTGAGCTCATGCCACTGCACTCCAGCCTGGGCGACAGGGCGAGACTCTGTCTCAAATAAACAAATAAATAAATAAATGGAACCAATGGCATTTGTATTAATTTCCTAGGGTTATCATAGAAATTACCTCAAATTTGAAATCTATTCCCACAGTTCAGGAGGCCAGGAAGCCCAAAATGAAGGTGACAGAACTTTGGTTCCTTCTGGGGGCTCTGATAGAGAATCCATTCCACGCCTGTCTCTTAACTTCCGGTGGCTATCGATGTTCGGCGTTTTGGAGAGATGCCTCACTCCAGTCCCTGCCTTTGTGGTCACATTGTAGTCTTACTTATGTGTCCTTGTGTCTTCTGTCTCTTTCTTTTTTTCCTTTCTGAGATGGAGTCTCACTTGGTCACCCCACTGGGCTAATTTTTGTATTTTTAGTCGAAACAGGGTCTCACCCTGTTGGCCAGGCTGGTCTGTAACTCCTGACCTCAAGTGTAATCCCGGCTACTTGGCCGCCCAAAGTGCTGTGATTAGAAGTGTGTGCCACAGTGCTTGGCTATTAGTTTTTGGGTGTGTGTGTGTGTGTGATGGAGTCTTGCTCTGTCACCCAGGCTAGAGTACAGTGGCACAATCTTGGCTCACTGCAAACTCAGCCTCTCAGGTTCAAGTGTTTTTCCTGCTTCCCGAGTAGCTGGGATTACAGGTGTACTCCACTGCACCCAACTAATTTTTATATTTTTAGTAGAGACGGGGTTTCACCATCTTGGCCAGGCTGGTCTTGAACTCCTGACCTTGTGATCCACCCTCCTTGGCCTCCCAAAGTGCTGGGATTACAGGTGTGAGCCACCGAGCCTGGTGGCTATTGCTTTTATTTCAAGCAGTGTCATTTAATGGCCCAGGGGGATATCAAGAAGCAATATAGCATAAAGGTTAGGGGCTCAGGGCTGGAATCAGATAGTCTGGATGTAGTTTCAGTTCTAGTCTCTGAACTTGGATTTTCTCGTCTAAAGAATGGGGTGATGTAATATTAGCAGCTACCTGCTATAGAAAGACTCTTTGTTCCCACCAAAATTCGTATGTTGAAATCATAACCCCTAATGTAATGATATTAGGAGGTGGAGCTTTGGTAGCTGATAAGGTTACAAGACAGAGCTCTCATGTATAAAATTAATGCCTGCTATGATTTGAATATTTGTGGCCCCCCTCACCCAGACTCATACGTTGAAACCTAATCTCCAATGCAGTAATAAGAAGTAGAGCTTTGGCCGGGCGCGCGGTGGCTCATGCCTATAATCCTAGCACTTTGGGAGGCCGAGGTGGGTGGATCACCTGAGGTCAGGAGTTCAAGACCAGCCTGGCCATCATGGTGAAACCCCATCTTTAAAATAGAAAAAAGAAAAGAAAAAAAAAAGAAGTAGAGCTTTGGCTTATGATTTGGTGATAAGGGTGGAGCCCTCATGAATGGGATTAGTGCCCTTATAAAAGAAGCCAGAGGGAGCTTCTTCACTCCTTCTGCCATATGAGGACACAGCAGGAGATGCCATCTATGAACCTGTAAGAAGATCCTCGCCAGACGTTGAATCTACTGGTACCTTGATCTTGGACTTTCCAGCCTTCAGAATTGAGAGCAATACATTTCTTTTGTTTATAAATTACCCAGTCTAAGGTCTTTTGTTATAGCAGCAGAACAGACTAAGACAGTGTCCATATAAAGGAGACCCTCCATGGGAGTGGGGTAAGGATTGAAAAACTACCTATTGGGTACCACGTTCACTATCTGTGTAATGGGTTCTCTAGAAGCTCAGCACCTACCAGAACACTGTATTGCAATATATTCATGTAGCAAATGTGTACACATACCCCCAAATCTAAAATATTTTTTAAAAAGAAAGACCTGGCCGAGTGTGGTGGCTCATGCCTGTAATCCCAGCACATTGTTTTTTTTTTTTTTTTTTTTTGGAGACATGGGGTTTTACCATGTTGACCAGGATGGTCTTGATATCTTGACTTTGTGATCTGCCTGCCTCGGCCTCCCAAAGTACTGAGATTATAGGAATGAGCCACTGCACCCGGCCAATCCCAGCACTTTGAGAGGCTGAGGTGGGCAGATCATGAGGTCAGGAGATCGAGACCATCCTGGCCAACAAGGAGAAACCCCGTCTCTACTAAAAATACAACAAACAAACAAAAAAACTAGCCAGTCATGGTGGTGCATGCCTGTAGTCCCAGCTACTCAGGAGGCTGAGGCAGGAGAATTGCTGGAATCTGGGAGGTGGAGGCTGCAGTGAGCCGAGATTATACTACTGCACTCCAGCCTGGGCAACAGAGCGAGACTCTGTCTCAAAAAAAATGGGAAGACCCTGGAGAACTCCCTTGCTCCTTCTGCCATTTGAGGTTATGGCAAGAAGATGGCAATCTACGAACCCGAAACGAGCCCTCACCATATATTGAATCTAGTGGCACCTTAATGTTGTACTTCCAGCCTCTAGAACTATGGGACACACACACACACACACACACACACACACACACACACACACAAAGTATGTTATTTGAGCCACCCAATCTATGGTATTTTGTCATAGCAGCCTGAACAGACTAAGATACCAACATATAAGTGGCAGGGGCGAAACATATAAGTGAAATTGAGACATAGATGAAAAGTGTTTAGTATGCATGCAGAAGATACTCGATAAATGTTCTGAGTTAATTATTAGGCAGAAGCAAGAGTTTACTGGCCTGCAGATGCTACCATCACCACAAGGGCAATATATCTGAAAGTGGTATTCAACCCTCAAGCTGCTCCGAACTTAAAGCAGCTATTTTTCTTTTTAACTTCCTTCTATGTGTAAAGTCTGTTTCCTTTAGGTCATATATTTGTACTGATTTGCAGGCATCTGTGAAGTTATCAGAATAATTGAATTTTAGAGCTTATCAGTCACCCAGTAGAGTGTTTTCCACCTGGGATACCCAGAGGGCTCAGCCTCCCTGAATATAGTAATGGGAGTCCTCAGGCTTTTTTCAATACGGGCACACTTCTTTTCGTTTTGCTTCATCTTATTGCATTGCTTTGCAGATTTCTCTCTTTTTTTTCCTTTTCTTTTCTTTTTTTTAATCAAATTGAAGGTTTGTGGCAACCCTGATTTAAGCAAGTCTATCTATGCCATTTTTCCAACATCATGTGCTCACTTCCTGGTCTGTCACATTTTGGTAATTTCTTGAAATATTTCAAACTGTTTCATTATTATTACGTCTGTTATAGTGATTATGGTCAGTGATCTTCCTTTTGTTTGTTTGCTTTCTTTTTTCTTTATTTTTTTTTTTTAGAGACAGGGTTTCACCATGTTGGTCAGGCTGGTCTCGAACTCCTGACCTCAGGTTATCCACCCGCCTCAGCCTCCCAAAGTGCTGGGATTACAGGCGTGAGCCACAGCACCTGGCTCTTTTTTCTTTTTTTTAAGATGGAGTCTCACTCTGCAGCCCAGGCTGGAGTGCAGTGGAGTGATTCTCAGCTCACTGCAACCTCCGTCTCCCTGGTTCAAGCAATTCTCCTGCCTCAGCGTCCCAAGTAGCTGGGATTACAGGCATGTGTCACCATGCCTGGCTAATTTTGTATTTTCTTTTTTTAGTAGAGATGGTGTTTCACCATATTGGTCAGGCTGGTCTTGAACTTCTGATCTTAGGTGATCCACCTGCCTTGGCCTCCCAAAGTGCTGGGATTACAGGCATGAGCCACCTCACTTGCCTCTTTGCTTGTTTTTGAGACTGATTCTCACTCTGTGCTCAGGCTGGAGGGCAGTGGCATGATCTTGGCTCACTGTAGCCTCAACCTCCTGGGCTCAAGTGATCCTCCTGCCTCAGCCTTCTGAATAGATGAGACTACAGGTGCGTGCCACCGTGTCCAGCTAATTTTTGTAGAGATGGTGGTCTCACCATGTTGCCCAGGTTGGTCTCAAATTTCTGAGCTCAAGTGATCCTCAAACCTTGGCCTCCCAAAGTGCTGGGATAACAGGCATGAACGGCAGTGCCAGTTTTACTTCTTTTACTATCACTTCCAAATTGGTAATCTCTGATACCGCTATTGTGGTTGTTTTGGGACACGATGAACTATGCCCAGGCTTAATTGATAAATGCTGTGTATGTGCTGACTGCTTCATGACTGGATATTCTCCCATCTCTCTCCCTCTCCTTGGGCCTTCTTATTCTCTGAGACACAATAATTTGAAATTAAGCCAATTAATAACCCTACAATGGCCTTAAGTGTTCAAGTAAAAGGAAGAGTCATATGTCTCTCACTTTAATCAAAAGCTAGAAATGATTAAGCTTAGTGAGGAAGGCATGTCAAAAGTGGAGTTAGGCCCAGAGCTAGGCCTCTTATGCCAAATAGCCAAGTTGTGAATGCGAAGGAAAAGTTCTTGAAAGGGATTAAAAATATGGCTGGGTGTGGTGGCTCATGCCTATAATCCTAGCACTTTGGGAGGCCGAGGCAGGCAGATCACCTGAAGTCAGGAGTTTGAGACCAGCCTGGCTAACTTGGTGAAACCTCGTTTCTACTAAAAATATAAAAATCAGCCAGGTGTGTTGGTGGGTGCCTGTAATCCCAGCTACTCAGGAGGCAGAGGCAGGAGAATTGCTTGAACCTGGGAGGCAGAAGTTACAGTGAGCCAAGATCTCTCCATTGCACTCCAGCCTGGGCGACAAGAGCGATACTTCATCTCAAAAAAAAAAAAAAAAAATTAAATGTGCTACTCTAGTAAACACACAAATGCACAAATGATAAGAAAGTGAGCCAGGCGCGGTGGCTCATGCCTGTAGTCCCAGCATTTTGGGAGGCTGAGGCGGGCGGATCGCCTGAGGTCAGAAGTTCGAGACCAGCCTGACCAATATGGTGAAACCCCCGTCTTTAAAAGATAAAATAAAGAGAAAGTGAAGCAGCTTTATTGCCGATATGGAGAAAGTCTTAGGGAAGATCAAAGTAGCCAAATACTCCCTAGAGCCAAAGCCTAATCCAGAGAAAGGCCCTAAGTCTTCAATTCTGTGAAGACCGAGAGAGGTGAGGAAGCTACAGAAGCAAAATTTCAAATTAGCAGAGTTTGGTTCATAAAATTTAAAGAAAGAAGCTGTCTCCACAACAGGAATATTACAAGGTAAAGTTTAATAGCAAGTGCTGATGGGGAAGCTGCAGCAGGTTATGGAGAAAATCTAAGATAACTGATGAAGGTGGCTGCACTAAATAGCAGGTTTTCTTTTCTTTTCTTTCCTTTTTTTTTTTTTTTTTTTTTGAGACAGAGTTTCGTTCTTTTAATCCAGGCTGGATTGCAATGGCACAGTCTTGGCTTTCTGCAGCTTCCACTTCCCTGGTTTGAGTGATTCTCTAGCCTCAGCCTCCTGAGTAGCTGGGATTACGGGCAGGTGCCACCACGCCTGGCTAATTTTGTGTTTTTAGTAGAGATGGGGTTGCATCATGTTGGCCAGGCTGGTCTCGAACTCCTGACCTCGGGTGATCTACCCACCTCGGCCTCCCAAAGTGCTGGGATTAGAGGTGTGAGCCACCTCACCCAGCCAACAGCAGGTTTTCAATGTAGACACAATAGCCTTATATTAGATAAAAGCCTTATATTAGATAAGAAGAAAAAAATGAAACACAATAGTCTTATATTAGATAAGAAGATAAAAGGAAAAAAAATAAAATCTTGGCCATCACTAAAAATAAATAAATAAATAGTAAAATAAAGGGGGAGGCATGATGGCTCATGCCCGTAATCACACTTTGGAAGGCTGAGGCCGGAAGATCACTTGAGGTCAGGAGTTCCAGACCAGCCTGGCCAACATGGTGAAACCCTGTCTCTACTAAAAGTATCAAAATTAGCAGGGTGTGGTGGCAGATGCCTATAATCCCAGCTGCTGGGGAGGCTGAGGCAGGAGAATCACTTGAACCCGAGAGGCGGAGATTGCAGTGAGCCGAGATTGTGCCACTGTACTCCAGCGTGAGTGATAGAGCGAGATTCAGTCTCAGAAAAAAAAAAGAGGATGCCATCTAAGACTTTCTTAACTAGAGAGTAGCGCCTGGCTTCAAAGCTTTAAAGAACAGGCCAGCTCTCTCATTAGAGGCTAACGTAGCTGGTGACTTTAGGTTACCTTTCCCAAAATCTTAGGGCCCTTAAGAATTATGCTGAAGCTGCTCTGCCTGTGCTGTATAAATGAAGCAACAAAGCCTGGATGACATTAGATCTATTTATGACATGGTTCACTGAATATTTTAAGCACACTGTTGAGACATACTGTTCAGAAAAAAAATATTTTTTTCAAAATATTACTGTTCATTAACAATGCACCTGGTCAGCCAAGAGAGACTGAGGGAGATGTACAAGGAGATTCATATTGTTTTCATGCCTACTAATAGAGCTTCCATTCTGCAGCCCATGGATCAAGGAGTAATTTCAAGTCTTATGACTAAAAAAATACATTTTGTAAGGCTATAGCTATAAACCATAGATAGAGATTCCTTTCTGGAAGGGATTCACCATTATATATGCCAATTAAGAACATTCATGATTCATGGGAGGAGGTTAAAATATTAAGATTAATAGGAATTCGAAAGAGGTTGATTCCAACCCTCATGGATGACTGTGAAGGGTTCAAGATTTTAGTGGAGGAAGGAACTGCAGATGTGGTAGAAACAGCAAGAGGACGGGCATGGTGGCTAATGCCTATAATCCCAGCAAGTTGGGAGGCTGAGGAGGGTGGATCACCTGAGGTCAGGAGTTTGAGACCAGCCTGGCCAACATGGTGAGACCCTGTCTTTACTAAAATTACAAAAAAATCAGCCAGGTGTGGTGGTGCATGCCTGTAATCCCAGCTATTTGGAAGGCTGAGGCAGGAGAATTGCTTGGACCTCGGAGGCTGAGGTTGCAGTGAGCCAAGATTGTGCCATTGCACTCCAGCCTGGGCAACAAGAGTGAAACTCTGTCTCAAAAAAAAAAAAATAGTAAAAGAGGCTGGGCGCAGTGGCTCACACCTGTAATCCCAGCACTTTGGGAGGCCAAGGTGGGTGGATCACCTGAGGTCAGGAGTTCAAGACCAGCCTGGCCAACATGGTGAAACCCCATCTCTAAAAAAAAGAAAAAAAAAGAAAAAAAAAAGAAAAAAAAAGAGTAAGAGAAATACAAATAGGGCCTGAAGATGTGACTGAATTGCTGCCATTTCATCAAACTTTAATGGATGAGTTGATTTTTAAGCATGAGAAAAGAATAGGATTTTCTTCTTCTTCTTCTTCTTTTTTTTTTTAAGATGGAGTCTTACTCTGTCACACAGGGCTAGAGTCCAATGGCACAATCTCTGCTCACTACAACATGTGCCTCCTGGGTTCAAGCGATTCTCCTGCCCCAGCTTCCTGAGTAGCTGAAATTACAGGCACCTGCCATCATACCCAGCTAAGTTTTGTATTTTTGTAGAAACTGGGTTTCACCATGTTGGTCAGGTTGGTCTTGAGCTCTTGACCTCAGGTGATCCACCTGCCTCTGCCTCCCAAAGGGCTGGGATTACAGGCGTGAGCCACCGTGCCTGGCCAAGAATGGAATTTTCTTGAGGTGAAATCTTCTTCTGGTGAAGATGCTGTGCACATTGTTGGAATGCCAACCAAGGACTTACAATACTACATAAACTTAATAAAGCAGCGGCAGAATTTGAGAGGATTGACTCCAATTTTGAAAGAAGTTCTATCTGCTATCAAACAGCATCTCATGCTACAGAGAAATCTTTTGTAAAAGGCAGAGTAAATGGATGTTGCAAACTTCATTGATGTCTTATTTTCAGAAATTGCCACAGCCTCCCTAACCTTCGGCAGCCACCACCCTGATCAGTTAGCAGCCATCAACATCAAGACAAGATCTTTCCCTGGCAAGAACATTATGGCTTACTGAAGGCTTAGATCATAGTTATCATTTTTAAGCAATAAGGTGTTTTAAAATTAAGGAATGTATTTATTTATATATAGTGCCATCTTACACTCAATAGACTATAGTGAAAACATAACTTTTCTATACTCTGAGAAACCAAAATCTTCATGTGACTTTCTTTATTGCAGTGGTTTAGAACTGAGCCCACAATAGATCTGAGGTATGCCTGTATTTCAGGAAGTCTAACAAAAACTATACATCATTTGTGTGTGGGAAGAAGGTATAGTATAACTGAAATGTCAAGGTTTTCTAAAATTTTGCTTTTAATGGAATAATAGTTGCTAGGTGTGCTATCACTGATTATCTCATGAAAAATGAATTAACATATACAATTTGTTTCAGATAAAAGATTTATGAAGCATAGGGATCATGTGAAATAATAAAAGTGTCTTTGTAATGTGTTCCAACCATTTAATGTTTTTTTTTTTTTTTTTTTTTTTTTAAAAGATGGGGTTTCACCATGATGGCCAGGCTGATCTTGAACTCCTGACCTCAGGTGATCCACCCACCTCGGCCTCCCAAAGTGCTAGGATTACAGGCATGAACCACCATGCCCGGCCCCAACCATTTAATGTTATGTCATGCTGTTATGTGATGTTATGTCTCTTCGGGACCAAATAGAAACTCCAAGAGGTTCAATAAATTGTCTATGGTCACAGTTATTTAATGATAGAGCCAAAATTATTACACAGAATTTTGACTCCCAATCCAGGACTCTCCCAACAATGTTTTCTGTGAGTTCTGAGGACCCTTAGACCTTTGGTCTATATTTATTTCATTTTCTTTTTATTTTATTTTTGAGATGGAGTTTCATTCTTGTCACCCAGGCTGGAGTGCAATGACATGACCACAGCTCACTGCAACCTCCGCCTCCTGGGTTCAAGCGATTCTCCTGCCTCAGCCTCCCAAGTAGCTGGGATTACAGTTGCGCGCCACCACGTTCAGCTAATTTTTGTATTTTTAGTAGAGATGGGGTTTCACCGTGTTGGCCAGGCTGATCTCGAACTCCTGACCTCAGGTGATCTGCCTACCTTGTCCTCCCAAAGTGCTGGGATTACAGGCGTGAGCCACCACGCCTAGCAGGCCTATATTGTTCATCCATTTGTTCAACATACATATATGACCTGTCGAAACACTGCTGCTATATTCACAGAGCTCATAGTCCTGATAGGGACATAGTTATGGGACTCCTTGGGCACCAAGGAGCAGAAGCCCAGCTTTAGCAAGAGTGTGGACATATGTATGGTGAGCATCTTGGAGCTCCTTGCAACACTAGAACCAGGGACACCTATCATCAGGAGCACACCTGATCCTTTGCCTTTTCCATGCATCTGCTTCCTTCTATTGTCTCTTTCTCTGAATCTCCCTCTCTTGGGCAGATTCTCCCTCTCTTGGGAGGGCAGTGGTAGGGGAGAGGGAGGGCATTTCAGGGACGGCTTTTGTGAAGGTCCAGAGACAAGACAGGAACTGGAAGTGGTCCAAGAGGATGAGATGGGATGTGTAATGGGATGGGGCCAGGCAGATGGCGAGGTGAGGGCTAAGGCTGGAGAGGTGAACAGGGGCAGGACCACTGGGTCCCTGTGGGCTGTTTTAAGTTAAGTAAGGACCAGACATGATCAGACTTGGCTAAATTTCATCAGCTGAAAAAATAGTTTATAAGAGAAACTGTGGGTACAAGGAACGATCAAAACCATTTAAGATAAGTTCTATTTTCTAATTGGTTTACACCATGTATTTTGTAATTATGTCCCATGGAAGAAAATATTATGCCACATCCAGTTACATTTTTAATACAGACGGGATTTCACCATGTTGGCCAGGTGGACTCAATCTCTTGACCTTGTGATCTGTCTGCTTCAGCCTCCCAAAGTGCTGGGATTACAGGCATGAGCCACCGTTCTTGGCGTCTTGGATTCTTCTTATACATCTTTTCCTCATGATGGAATCCATGCTGGGAGCTTACCTTTGGAACCCTACACAGTTGTACACCACACAATTGAGAGGTGACCTCAGAGGCTGGCGCGCTCTGTCATCCTGGGCACATGTTATTCTACAAGCAATGGATGAGTTTTCAGCGTCCCCTTCTCTCCAGGCCCATCCCCACCCCACTCCAGCTTCTTTACATCCTGTTTTACATGATAATACCTTGAGGGTTCCACACTTACTTATTTATTTATTTATTTTTATAAAGACAGGGTCTCACCATGTTGGTCAGGCTGGTCTTGAACTCCCGACCTCAGGTGATCCGCCCGCTTTGGCCTCCAAAATGCTTGGATTACAGGCGTGAGCCACTGCACCCAACCAACACTGATTTTTTTTTAAGCTTGAAGAAAAAACACATTTTCTCTTCTCTTTCATTTTTTTGTTATGAAAGCACTGAAACATTTGATTCGAAAGCAAAACCAAAAGCAAACACATGAGGCCAAATTATGCCTTCCATGGACAGAAACTGTGCATGTGGGATAAAAAACGGAGCTGGTTCCCGGGAAGAAAATGACATAGAATTTTAAGAATAGATAGAGGAGAAAAGTAGGTCAAAATTTTCAACCTCTCAACTCTGTCATTGTCCTTTTAAAACTCTTATTGTCAGTGTTTGGGGAAGTTTGGGCAAGGCCGTAAATAACGAACTCATGCTCTGGGTAGAATAAGGAGCTTAGCATTTGAGGAAGTGTGGCTGCACTTTGTCTCCATAAAGACATTGTAAGAGAGAGTCAATTACTTTTATTTCAACTTTGCCATTTTGATGTGAGGAGGAATTCAAATTTGATCATAAGAGACTATGGTTTAGAAAAGTATTTTTTGCTTTCTTAAATTTGTTTTTGAAAAGACAGGGTCTTTTTCTGTTGCCTAGACTGGAGGGCAATGGTGTGATCACAGCTCCCTGCAGCCTCAGCTCCCGGGGCTCAAGTGCTCCTTCTGCCTCCGCCTCCCAAGTAGCAGGGACCACAGGCACACACCACCATACCACCTAATAGACAAATATTTTAATGAGATATTCTTTCTTTCTGAATCAAAACTGGAAGAACTAAGGACATAGTCATTTAAGTAATTTTTTTCCTCCCGCCAGTATTGACCGAATGCCTGCTGTGTCTGTATCCATTTTCTGTATGTGCCCTAACACATGACTGCGCACTTGGTGGCTTAGAACAACAGAAATTTATTTTCTCACAGTTCTGGAGGTCAAAAGTCCAAAATCAAGGTGTCAATGGGCCACCCTTCATCAGAAGACTAGAGGGGAGCGCCTTTCCTGCCTCTCCCCGGTTTGGTGCCTCCAGCGGCTTTGGCTGGGGGCTGCATCATGCCAGGCTCTATCTCTGTCTTCACATGGCCTTCTCCTCTGTCCATGCATCTCTCTTCTTTTGTCTCTTACGAGGACACTTGTCACTGGGTTTAGGGCCCATCCAGATAATCCAGGATGATCCCATCTTAATTATAGCTGCAAAGACTCTTTTCCCAACTAAGATCATCTTCGCAGATTTGGGGATGTGGGCAAATCTTTTTGGGGACTCCTGTAGTATATAACCCACCACAATGTTGAAACACTGCACCTGGTACTATAGAGTGAAGGCAGCTGTGTTCTCAGGGTCACAGCCGTGAGCGTGTGTTGGCGTCGGAAACAGATGTAAATGTGTCTACATTCGGAGTGGGAGATGCATTTCTGGAGGGGCTTCTCTCAGCAGTTTGTAGATGGGATACTACCTGATCTGGGCCTTGGGTAGGATTTTTGTTTTACTTTTCAAAAATTTATGTTTAATGCAGAAATTTAGAAGTTACAGACAAGCAAAAAACGAAGCAAAATGCAGTCACTTATGTTTCTACCACTTAGAAGTTCTATAAAATCTTTTCAGGGTTTTTTGTTTATGTAAATGTATTTAAAATATACTTTATAATAAATAAAATCAGGACATTAGACCTCATTTTGTGACCCAATATTTTTACTTATGAAGGTGGCAAGAACACCTTTCTTTCTTTCTTTTTCTTTTTCTTTCTTTCTTCCTTTCTCTTTCTTTCTTTCTTTCTTTTTCTTTCTTTCTTTCCTTTCTGTCTCTTTCTTTCTTTCTTTCTTTCTCTCTCTCTGTGTCTCTTTTTTCTTTCTTTCCTCTCTTCCTCTCTTTTTCTTTCTTTCCTTTCCTTTCTTTCTTTCTCTCTTTCTTTCGAAATGGAGTCTCGCTCTTTTTATTGAGATGGAGTGCAGTGGTGCAATCTCAGCTCCCTGCAACCTCTGCCTCTTGTGTTCAAGCAATTCTCCTGCCTCAGCCCCCTGAGTAGCTTGGATTACAAGTGTCCACCACCATGCCTGGCTAAATTTTTGTGTATTTAGTACAGACGAGATTTCACCATGTGTTCCAGGCTGGTCTTGAACTCCTGACCTCAGATGATCCACCTGCCTTGCAAGCCTTCCAAGTGTTGGGATTACAGGTGTGAGCCACCACGCCCGGCAAGAACATATTTCTGTGTTAAATTTATAATGTCTATTCCAATTTAATTGATTGATTGATTGATTAACTGAAATGGAATCTTTCTCTGTGACCCAAGCTGGAGTACAGTGGCACCATCTTGGCTCACTGCAACCTCTGCTTCTCTGGTCAAACGATTTTCCTGCCTCAGCCTCCTGAGTATCAGGGACTACAGGAATTCACCACAACATTCAGCTAATTTTTTTTTTTTTTTTTTTTGAGACAGAGTCTCACCATGTCACTCAGGCTGGAGTGCAGTCGCATGATCTCAGCTCACTGCAACCTCAGCCTTCCAGGTTCAGGCAATTCTCCTGCCTCAGCCACCTGAGTAGCTGGGATTACAGGAGTACACCACCACACCCAGCTAATTTTTGTATTTTTAGTAGAGACAGGGTTTCACCATATTGGTCAGGCTGGTCTCAAACTCCTGACCTTGTGATCCACCTGCCTTGGCCTCCCAAAGTGCTGGGATTACAGGATTACAGGCCTGAGCCACCATACCCAGCCTAATTTTTGTATTTTTAGTGGAGATGGGGTTTCACCATGTTGGCCAGGCTGGTCTCACATTCCTGATCTCAAGCAATCTGCCTGCCTCGGCATCCCAAAGTGCTGGGATTACAAGCATGGACCACTTCGTCCAGCCTCTATTTCAATTTTGATAACTTGTTAGTGTTTCACCTGATGGTTGTAGATACCAACATTTATTTCACCCATCTCTGATTGTTGCACATGTAAGTAATTTTCAAACTTGCTATTTCGAAGCATAGTACAATTAATATTCTGTCATTTTGACTGGACATGGTGGCTCACAACTATAATCCCAGAACTTTGGGAGGCTGAGGCAGGCTGATCACTTGAGGTCAGGAGTTTGAGACCATCCTGGTCAACATGGCGAAACTCCGTCTCTACTGAAAATACAAAAACTAGCTAGACGTGGTGGCGCACACCCGTAATCCTAGCTCTCCCAGGAGGCAGAGGTTTCAGTGAGCCAAGATCGTGCCACTGCACTCCAGCCTGGGTGACAGAGAAACTCTGTCTTAAAAAAAACAATCTATTATGTCATTTTTTTGGGGGGGGTGCTTGTCTGATGATTTTCCACAGAATAAATTACTAGAAGTAGAATTCCTGAGTAGCTGGGATTTACAGGTGCCAGCCACTATGCCCCACTAAGCCCAGCTAATTTTTATATTTTTAGTAGAGATGGGGTTTCACCATGTTGGCCAGGGTGGTCTCTAGCTCCAGACCTGGTGATCTACCCGCCTTGGCCTCCCAAAGTGCTGGAATTACAAGTGTGAGCCACCATACCTGGCCCAAATCACTGGGTTTGTAGAGCTTGGATATCCACAGAGACCTTGGGCATTGCCCAAGATCATGTTGGGAGTAGGACCTGAGAGGACTCCCATGGCCAAGGTATTAAAGGCCTTTGTTTATGTTTGGGGTTCAGTAGAGAAGAGGAGGGGAAGAAGTGGTATTCTCTGCTTATTCATGACTGCTTCCACCCTAGGAGTTCTGTTTATTGCCTTGTCTCTGTGTTGTGTTGCCTCTGTTTCTTTCGTGCCAGCTGGTCTTTCCTATATCTTGCATCTGAATTCTCTGCATTGCAGAATAGATTTGACCAGTCAATCACAGGCTAGTGTAGAGCCTCAATGCTGTGCAGATAACATCATGGCAGCTGACTAGCTTTTATGTCATATGTCCGTCATGGCTGTGGTTAGCATGGCAAGGTATCATAGTATCAAGCATAGGGGCAAATTTTTCACAAAATTTGCTGAAAATTCAACTCACAAAAATGCAGGTTAATAAAAGAAAAGGCATACAGATGCATTACTACCGTGTGCATGGGCAGAGTCACAGAGTGATTGGCCGGTATCCCAATGGGGTACAGATCCTTGTATATCCTACTTCTTTGAGAAAAGAAAGATGGGGAGGTGTGGAGGATTTTAGTGGTAGTAACTGATTTTTAGGGAATTCAGTGGTCTTGAAGAACATAAATGGTCTTGGGATAAAGTCTTTTGAGCCTGCAGAGCAGACAGTGGTTTGTGACAAAAGTCTATCTAGGTTTGTTGACAGACTTCTGCCTGCCTTCCTGCAATAAGGATTCAGTTAATGAAAACTCAGGGAAGGGACCAGAGGCCATTGTTTTGTTCTCTGGTAGGTGCAGACTTTAGGCAGATAAGGGAGCTTCATTCTGTGCTTTGAGAGAAGTAGAGGATTGAGAGGGAGGGGAAGGAGGAAGGACACAAATTGTTCTCCTTGGTGGGTCTGCTGGGCTTAGTGAAGATAGGGGAAAAGTCTCCTCTGGCATCCACTGATCTCTAAGGACCTGTAATTCAAAATACTTGTTATGCCAGGGAGTCAAATTTGGTGTGAAGTTCCCTGCACTCCTTCCCAAGCATACTGAAGCAGCTCTAGGTTCTTCTAGGCTGGGATGTGGCAGGCACTCAGAAACTTAGAAGTGTGTGTGAATTCCCGGTGGATTCTTGGAATTCTCTGCCCAGGACAGGAGAACAATTAGGAAGAGCTAACCTAAACCAGCCAAGTTGTAACACAGACCTGAAATAGGGAGAGATAGTGGAAATGGAAATGAGGAAGGTGATAATAAAAATGATAGTGCACATTTATTGAGTACTTTGGATGCGCCAGGGTCTGTTCTCAGCACTTGACATGTATAGTAAAACCAAGTGGTAAATCAATATCCCATAAAACACGATTGGCTATTGGTAATTATCTCCCGGCCTCTGCCTACTCCCATTCTCATATGGGAGCTGAATAAATTTCTGTTCTTTTGGAAAGGAAGGCCCTTTACAATGCACAGTTCTGAGGTTAACCTTGATCCTAGCCCCTCCCTTTCCCACTTCCTACCAACTTTCTTTTTTTTGAGATGAAGTTTCACTCTTGTCGTCCAGGCTGGAATGCAGTGGCATGATCTTGGCTCATTGCGACCTCTGCCTCACGGGTTCAAGTGATTCTACTGCCTCAGCCTCCAGAGTATCTGGGATTATAGGTATATGCCACCACATCTGGCTAACTTTTGTATTTTTAGTAAACATGGGGTTTCGTCATGTTGGCCAGGCTGGTCTCGAACTCCTGAACTCAGGTGATCCACCCGCCTCATCCTCCCAAAGTTCTGGTATTACAGACGTGAGCCACTGTGCCTGGCCTCAAGATAGAGTTTTATAAAACCCACCATTATCACACTTTTGTCCATATCCATATGCTACCTGTATTATTATTTACTATTGTTTACCTAATGTTTTCTTCTTTCAATCATCTCACTTTTTTTTGTTTGTTTGTTTTTGAGATAGAGTCTCACTTTGTCTCCCAGGCTGGAGTGCAGTGGCATGATCTTGGCTCACTGCAACCTCCGCTTCCTGGGTTTAAGTGATTTTCTTGCCTCAGCCTCCCGAGTAGCTGGGATTACAGGGGCATGCCACTACAGCCTGGCTAATTTTTGTGTTTTTTAGTAGAGATGGGAGTTTCACCATGTTAACCAAGCTGGTCTCAAACTCCTGACCTCATGATCTACCCGCCTCTGCCTCCCAGAGTGCTGGGATTACAGGCATGAGCCACTGTGCCTGGCATCATCTCACATTTTTAAAGCGAATTTATTTAACAAAAAAACACCATCCTAATTGAACATGGGCTAGACAGCATAAGGGAATTATTAATCTTTTTTTTTCTTTAAACGGAGTTTCGCTCTTGTTACCCAGGCTGGAGTGCAATGGTGTGATCTCGGCTCACCGCAACCTCCACCTCCTGGGTTCAAGCAATTCTCCTGCCTCAGCCTCCCGAGTAGCTGGGACTACAGGCGTGCACCACCGTGCCCAGTTAATTTTTGTATTTTTAGTAGGGACGGAGTTTCACCATGTTGACCAGGACGGTCTCGATCTCTTGACCTCATGATCCACCTGTCTCACCTCCCAAAGTGCTGGGATTATAGGCATGAGCCACTGTGCCCAGCCGGGAATTATTCATTTTTTTATGTGTGATAATGAATAATGGTTTTGTGGAAGAATATTCTTGTTTTCTGGAATTGCATGTTGAAGTATTTTAGGGGAAAACTGTCCCTATGTCTATAATTTTAAGTTGTTGGACAAAAAGGAAATTATGGATGAAATTGTAAACAATGGTTGAATCTCTGTGGTCAGGATGTGGTTATTCATTGTAGTATTTTTTCTGTTTTATATTTTGAAAAATTTCAAGGTAAAAAATAAAAACTAAAAGGACCCTTCTTTTTGCTAATATAAATGGAAAATTTCTACCACTTTCCATATGGAGAAGATAACTCTAAAAATAAACATGTTGAAAAATAGTGTCTTTGCATTCTAGTTAGATAACATTGATAAACCTATTCTCTTTGCAAATAAGAGGATTTCTTTTTCCACTGGGCACGGTGGCTCATGCCTGTAATCCCAGCACTTTGGGAGGCCGACTTGGGTGGATCACCTGAGGTCGGGAGTTTGAGGCCAGCCTGACCAACATGGTGAAACGCTGTCTCTACTAAAAATACAAAAATTAGCTGGGCCTGGTGGTGAGTGTCTGTAATCTCAGCTACTGGGGAGGCTGAGGCAGGAGAATTGCTTGTTCCTGGGAGGCAAAGGTTGCAGTGAGCCCAGAGCGGGCCATTGCACTCCACCCTGGGTGGCAGAGTGAGACTCCATCTCAAAAAAAAAAAGAGTAAAGGAGATGTTAAAGAATCAAATTTCAATCTAAGAAATTCTCCCTAAACAATTAAAAGAGAATTGAAGATGGAATAATTCTTTCATTACATATTTTATTATTTAATGCCATGTCCTTGTACTCTTTAAATCACCAGAGGCATTTATGCTATTTTTTGGTAATGGTTGCCCAAATTACTTTTTTCCCTTTTTCCTTTTGTTAAATTTACCTTTCAAAATACTGATCTTCAGCCAGTCCAACTACTCATCCTCATAATCTTAGGTTGTTTTGGCACTAGAAATACATGTATTAATCAGGGTTTGATACAAGAAACATAAGCAATTCTAAAGATTTCCAGCAGAAAGAGATTCAATACAAGGAGCTGGGTGCTTCCGTAATTGGGAAGATGTAGAGGCGAGATCACCACTGGACTCTGGGATTCACAATCACCCTTGGAATTTTTTTTTTTTTTTTTTTTTTTTTAGATGGAGTCTCTCTCTTATTGCCCAGGCTGGAGTGCAATGACGCAATCTCGGCTCACTGCAACCTCTGCCTCCTGGGTTCAAGTGACTCTCCTGCCTCAGCCTCCCTAGTAGCTGGGATTACAGGCATGTGCCACCCCATCTGGCTGATGTTTTGTAATTTTAGTAGAGATGGGGTTTCACTGTGTTGGCCAGGATGGTCTCGATCCCCTGACCTTGTGATCTTCCCATCTCAGCCTCCCAAAGTGCTGGGATCACAGGTGTGAGCCACCACACCCGGCCCACACACTTGGAATTTTACTGGAAGGAATTATTACCTCTGCTGGTCATTTCCAGCCCTGCCACACACCCAGGGAGCTGGTGAGTCACAGCAGAACATGTTGCAAACACACGCGTTGGCTTGTCCTCTACCCCATGAGAGAAGATGGCTTCTTGTAGGGGATCTCACTGGCAGAGCCTCAGTGAAATCAGGATTCTATTGTAAGAGAGTCTGACAATGTGCCCTTTAGCCTATTAGTCCCTCTATTATGGTGGAAATGAATGCCAAGTATACACAGCATGTAACATGGTGGCCTTGCATCCCCACATTCATGGTCTCACACATTTAACTGAGTCCTCACTGCTGCCAGGCCTTCTTCAGTCATGACCATATTCTACTCAAATTTCCCTTTATAGCTAGTCTAATTAGATTGTGTGTGTTTGAATTAACTGTTTTTTTTTTTAATTTTTTTTTTTTTTTTAAAGATGGGGTTTCATCTTGTTGGTCAGGTTGGTCTCAAACTCCTGACCTCAGGTAATCCACCCGCCTTGGCCTCCCAAAGTGTTGGGATTACAGGCATGAGCCACTGTGTCCAGCCTGAATTAACTGTTTTTCAAAAATATTTGTCTCGGCTGGGCGCAGTGACACACGCCTGTAATCCCAGCACTTTGGGAGGCCAAGGCAGGCAGATTACCTGAGGTCAGGAGTTCGAGATTAGCCTGCCCAACATGGAGAAACCCTGTCTCTACTAAAAATATAAAATCAGCTGGGCGTGGTGTTGTGTGCCTGTCATCCCGGCTACTCAGGAGGTTGAGGCGGGAGAATGGCTTGAACCCGGGAGACGGAGGTTGTAGTGAGCCTCCAAACTGGGCAACAAGAGCGAAACTCTGTCTCAAAAAAAATAAAGTGTCTTATTACTCTTTTTTGCTATGCTTTATAATTTTTAGACTTCAATCCCTTCATCCAAATTCAGCCACAAAAACCTGGAGACATTAAATAACAGATAAAGCGGGGCATGGTGATGAGCCTGTAGTCCCAAGTACTCTGGAGGCTGAGGCAGGATGATCCCCCGAGCCCAGGAGTTCAAGGCCAGCCTGGACAACAGAGCAAGACCTTGTCTCAAAACAAAGCAAAGCAAAACAAAACAAAACCAAACCAAACCAAACCAAAAAAAAAAAAAAAAAAAATCCCTGCAGAAGCCAACTGTGGTGGCTCATGCTTATAATCCCAGCACTTTGGGAAGCTGAGGCGGGTGGATCACTCGAGGACAGGAGTTGGAGACCAGCCTGGCCCACATGGTGAAACCCTGTCTGTACTGAAAATACAAAAATTAGCCAGGCATGGTGGTGTGCACTGGTAGTCCCAGCTACTCGGGAAGCTGAGGCAGGAAAATTGTTTGAGCCTGGGATGTGGAGGTTGCAGTGAGCCAAGATCACACCATTGCACTCCAGCCTGGGCCACAGAGTGAGACCCTGTCCAAAAAAAAAAAAAAAAATCAATCAATCAATCAATCAATCTCAACTTTCCCATCTCCCAGCTTTGTTCTTTTTCCTTTGTAGTTTGCTGTGCCCTAGAAGGGAGCTGATTTCCTGAGGCCTGAATGAAGTCTCCATCCCCTGTCCTCCTTACACCATTGGCTGTTGCCATCTGGCAGTGGAGGAAAATAAAATAGACTGTTATTTCAATGCCCATCCACTCCTCAAATACTCCTTTTGAAGTTTTTCTTTGTCTCATCAGTAGTAGGGTATATACAATGTGGGTAAGTTATATTTTGTAAAAACACATTCTTTTTTTTTTTTTTGAGACACAGTTTCACTCTTGTTGCCCAGGCTGGAGTGTAAATGGTGCCATCTCAGCTCACAGCAATCTCTGCCTCCTGGGTTGTTCAAGTGATTCTCCTGCCTCAACCTCCTGAGTAGCTGGGATTTACAGGCACAGGCCACCACATCTGGCTAATTTTGTATTTTTAGTAGAGACAGAGTTTCACCATGTTGGTCAGGCTGATCTCAAACTCCTGACCTCAGGTGCTCTGCCCACCTTGGCCTCTCGAAGTGCTGGGATTACAGATGTGAGCCACCGTGCCTGGCCACGTTCTTTCCTCTTTATAATTATCAACTATTGATGATTATATGGTAATGTTGTACCGAGTTAAATCTTTGGTATCTCTTTATACAATACCTAGTCCCTGTAGTTAAAGTTAATAATGATATGAAGAAATGGTCCTGCCAGGCAAGGTGGCTTATGAAGTAATCTCAGCACTTTGGGAGGCTGAGGCAGAAAAATCACTTGAGCTCAGGAGTTCAAGACCAGCTTGGGCAACAAAGTGAGACCCTTGTCTCTATGAAAAAATTAGGCATGGTGGTGCATGCCTGTGGTCCCAGCTACTTGGGAAGCTGGGGGTCCCAGCTACTTGGGAAGTCAGTTTGAACCTGGAAGTTTGAGGTAGTAGTGAGCCATGATGGCACCACTGCACTCCAGCCTGGGTGACAGAGCGAGACCCTGTTTCAAAAAGAAAAAAAAAAATCTTTACGATGTTGATGACCCGTCTCTTGCAAAAGGGCACTGCTATCAAGATGACAATTTTACACAATCAGATTCTGCCTGTACTTCCTCTCATGCCAACCACCAAAAATAGAAAACAAAATAATTGAGATAAAGAACATTATCATTCCTTATTACAGTTAATGGCTAGAAGGCTATAGAACCAGCACAGAGTGCACCCTGAAATCCAGGCCCATGGAAGAAAAGGTTAGCTTCTGTAAATGAGGCTCGGGGAATGGATGGAAGTAGTTGTAACTCATCCTCCTCTGTGATTTGGAGATAGCTTACTTTTAAAATTAAAGTGCCAGGAAGCAACAACCCTAAAATGCAACTAATGTCAGATAAGATGTAATCTAGGAAATTGTAATACGCCCATCATGAGGTAATGTTGTAATGGCAGTAGCTTTTGGTGGCTGATAAGGAATATTGGAAAAGGTGCCGGAGTGAGAGAGTAACAATCTCCACTTTCTCCAGCAGCGACCGGGGCACGCATGCACTGACTGTCCAGTTACATGTTCTTTTCTGCTTGGCAGCTGGATGGCTGCATGGTAGAGGAGGGAGAATCAGGTGCTCATAGCCAGAAGCTATTCCCGAAGACCTTCCGGCTCCTTGTAATCTGGGCCTGTGCTCTGCCAGCGGTGGGATCATCTTAATTGGATTTCCCAAGTTAATTCTCCTGCTGGGAGTGGAAAGTGCCTGGCAGCTTGGAAGGCAGAAGCAGGTGTGAAAACAGGGTGGTCAGAATCTTGACCCTGTCGAGTACAGAATTTGGGGGTAGTTGGCTTCAATCACCTCTCCCAGTGGGCTTCGTCATTTGTAAAATTCAATGATAGTATTTCCTGCATGGAGTTTTTGTGAAATATACACTAGGCAATATAATTGGAAAGCTCAGTGCCCCCCATCTCCACATACCTGGGGATTCTAGTCATTCTGGCACTTTTCTTTTTCTATGTTAATCAACAAATTTGTACTCTGTGTTTGCTCATTCATTCTTTTCCTCCTCACTCAGATCTGTTTATGCAGCAGATGTTTATAAAGTGAATTTGGGCCACTCCTGTAATTCCAGCACTTTGGGAGGCTAAGCCAGGAGGATTGCTGGAGCCCAGAAGTTCAAGACCACCGTGGGTAACATAGTGAGACCCCATCTATACAAAAAAAATACAAAAATTAGCTGAGCACAGTGGAGCACACCTGCAGTCCCAGCTACTCGGGAGGCTGAGGTGGGAGGCTTGAGCCTGGGAGGTCAAGGCTGCAGTGAGCCATGATTACACAACTGCCCTCTAACCTGGGAGGCAGAATGAGACCCTGCCTCAAAATAAATAAATAAAAGTAAAAATATTGTGAACCAGAAGTGAATTTGTGTGGAGGGACCTGAACCCTCGGGGACAGCTCCCCTTCTGTAGGCAAGGAGCCACTGTGTCAATTGAGTCAAATTTGACCATACTCAAGTGAGATGAAGCCTTTGGTCACTGTGTCCGGCATCAGAAGGCACAGATTCCTCAGGCCTGATTTCCTTCTAGAGGTCTTTTTTGAGCATGTTGGCCCTTCCTCTGTGAGTTCCCAGAACTCTGCACACTTCCGGCAGCGGCAGGTCGGGGTAAGGACGGAGAGTGGATTTCGGGCCCAGGGTGCCTGTGTTTGAATTGTGGGCAGCCACTTCCTCAGCCCTGTCTGTAAAAACGGGGATAATCACAGTACCCTCCTCATAGGGTTGTTATGTAAATGAGGTAAGTTTGTGTGTGGAGAGATTAGAACCTCTCCTGATCCAGGCATGGTAGCATGCACCTGTAGTTCCAGCCACTCCAAAGGCTGAGGCAGAAGGATTGAGCTCAGGACTTAGAGGCTGCACTGAGCTATGACTGTTCCACTGCACTCTAGCCTGGGCAATGCTGTGAGATCCTGTCTTAAAACAAACAAACAAAAAAGGCTGGGCACGGTGGCTCATGTCTATAATCCCGGTACTTTAGGAGGCCGAGGCAGGTGGATCATGAGGTCAGGAGATCAAGACCATCCTGGCCAATATGGTGAAACCTCGTCTCTACTAAAAATACAAACAGCTGGGTGTGGCGGTGCACTCCTGTAGTCCCAGCTACTCCAGAGGCTGAGGCAGGAGAATCACTTAAACCCGAGAGACAGAGGTTGCAGTGAGCCGAGATCACACCACTGCACTCCAGCCTCCGTAACAGAGCAGGACTCTGTCTCAAAAAGAAAAAAAGAAAAAGAAAAAAAGGATCTTGCCTGGCACATAGAATATGCTATGTAATGTAAGAGTCAGTGACTGTTGGGACATATGAAAGTTTTGTTTTTGTAGGTAAATAAATGATCTGCTACTGGCAGCTTCACTTGGTTGGACCTGCTATTTACTGCACTGTGCTGCCACTCTTTGCTTCAGGAAGGCTCACCTCCCTGAGTTGGGGTTGCTGGGAGAGTCTGCTGGCTCCGTGCAGTGTCTGCGCATTTCTGCCTTACCCAAGTGACTTGTGTGACTTTGACTTTAGCCAGTTTAGCGATAGAGCAAGCAACAGTGTCATCACAATGCCACGCCCAGCATAATCTCACACGCAGGGTGGTGGTAGGAGAAACAGGCCGGTTAAGGAGGCTCTGGCAGATTATGCTGCTGTGGGGGAGAATGTGCTGGGTGATTTAGCCAATGGAGAGGTTGGCCCTGGCAGGAGGCCAGGTCACCACGCCAGGCTGTCACTTGAGTACATAATCCCTGCTCTGTGCTCCCTGTCAGCTGCCCGATGGCCGCTCACTGGGGCTGACTCTTATCCGGAGCAGTCATCCCGACCTTGCAGTTTGTCACCTCAAGCCTCATGACTAGAGTTGCTAAAATATCACTCTGAGTTGCATATCCAGCCCAGGTGTTCCTCTGGGTCATTGTGCTGCAGTCCAGGACTGTACCTCTTGGGCCAGGCAAATTGATGGACAGTCATTAAAAAAAAAAAAAAAGGAAAAAAGTAGAGTTTATTTTTTATTTTTACTTATTTATTTAATTTTTATTTTACTTTGTATTTATTTTATTTTTTTTTGAGATGGAGTCTTGCTCTATTGCCCAGGCTGGTGTGCAGTGGCGCAATCTTGGCTCACTGCAACCTCCACCTCCCAGGTTCAAGTGATTCTCCTACATTAGCCTCCTGAGTAGCTGACACTACAGGTATCTGCCACCATGCCAGGCTAATTTTTTGTATTTTTAGTAGAGACGGGGTTTCACCATGTTAGTTAGGATGGTCTCGATCTCTTGAGCTTGTGATCCACCTGTCTCGGCCTCTGGAAGTGCTGGGATTACAGGTGTGAGCCACTGCACCTGGCTTAACTTTTATTTTTTTGAGACAGAGTCTCGCTCTGTTCCCCAGGCTGGAGTGCAATGATCTTGGCTTACTGCAACCTCTGCCTCCTGGGTTCCAGCGATTCTACCACCTTTTAAAGTTGATTATTATTATTTTTTTTAATTTTTGGAACAGAGTCTCACTCTGTTGCCCAGGCTGGAGTGTAGTGGCATGGTCACGGCTCACTGCAGCCTTGACCTGCTGGACTCAAGAGATCCTCTCAGTTTACGCTCTCCAGTAGCTGGGACCACAGGCCTGCATCACCACACCTGGCTAATGTTTAGTTTTTAATGTTTTTGTAGAGATGGGTTCTTGCTGTGTTGCCCAGGCTGGTTTCAAACTTCTGAGCTCCAACGATCCACCCACCTTGGCCTCCCAAACGTTGGGATTACAGGTGTGAGCCAGCACGCCTGGCAAAAGTAGAGTTTAAATGGAAAACTTTTTGTTTTGCTCAAGGGAACACACGCAGGAGAGGCCTTTACTTACAGACGCTGGGGAACTGCCAGTCATGATGAGTTTGCCATGGCTAAGCAGAAGCCTGATGCGGTGGTGCAGTGAGCTCCGCATCTCCCCTTGGTACCCACATATTCACCCTCAGAGAACAAGAAGCAAGAGCATCTTATTCATCTTTTGCATCTGCAGTGCAATGTACTGCATTTGGCACAAAATATGTAATTAATATTGACTGACTGAAGAGCAGGTACTCAGTAAATACTTGTTGGTTGTCACTTGTGACCTCTGTCATAATTACCGTGATTATGGTCCCTGGCAACTCTTGGGTGTGTGGCCATGGGAACTGAAGGATGGTTGGTTGTACTTTCTCTTAATTCATGGGTGAATATTCTCCAGGCATGTGGTGCTCAAAGATTTGACTTGGGGCTTCATGTCCCCTCTCCTGAGGCCACTATGGCAACTGTACAGAGTTTAGCTCCTTGGCTGTCAGAAAGGTAGGTGACTGGGGAGAATGAGAGAAGGGCCCATCTCAGCCTGACCTCCTGTCGCTGAGTCCCTTCTCCCAACTTACTCCTCCCAATTCCATGTTTATAAGGAATGGAGCCATTTGTTCTTCCAACAGGTGTTTTTTGAGCTGCTAATATGTGCCTGACTCTACAGGGCATTAAACAGAAATGCCCCCTGTACTGGCTTGTGGTGGCCAAGTGTTCATAGCAACCTTGCTTTTTGATGCTCTGATGTCAGCTCTTCCTAGTTTTAAAAAAAAAATTAAAAAAGGCTGGTTGCGGTGTGGCTCACAACTGTAATCTCAGCACTTTGGGAGGCTAATGTGGGCAGATCACTAGGTCAAGAGATCAAGACCATCCTGGCCAACATGGTGAAACCTTGTCTCTATTAAAAATACAAAAAAAAAAACCTGGCTGGGCCTGGTGCTGCACGTCTGTAGTCCCAGCTACTCAGGAGGCTGAGATGGAAGAATCTCTTGAACCCAGGAGGCAGAGGTTGCAGTGAGCTGAGATTGTGCCACTGCACTCCAGACTGGGCAATGAGAGCGAAAATCCATCTCAAAAAAGAAAAAAAAAAAGAGGAAGAGATGGGTGCTGTGGCATATCCCAGCATTTTGAAAGGCTGGAGTGGGGAGGATAGTTTGAGCCTAGGAGGTGGAGACCAGCCTGGGTCACATAGCAAGATCTTCATCTTACAAAAAAATTAGAAAGAAAAATTAGCCCAGTTAATTTTTCTCCCAGCTACTTGGGAGACTGACTGAGGCTAGAGTTTAGGAGGTCGAGATGGCAGTGAGCTATGATTGTGTCGTTGCACTCCAACCTGTGTGACAGAGACCTTGTCCCTAAAACAAAAAGAAGAGGCAGGGATACCAGGAATTCCTGTGCACAGAGGAAAGGCCCCATGAGGACATAGAAAGAAGCTCCCCATCTTGCAAGCCAGGAAGAGGAGAACTGTAAGAAAATACATTTCTGCTGTTTATGCCACCCATGCTGTGGTATGTTCTTATGGGAGCCAGAGCCGACTAATAAAAAACAGTTTTAATTTATCCTTCAGTGAAGATTCAGAAATAAAGAAATTCATAGGATATCTCCTTCTCTATGAATTTTGTGGAGTTTCTTTTTTTTTTTTTTTTTTTTTTTTTTTTTAAGATGGGATTTCACCATGATGGCCAGACTGGTCTTGAACTCCTGACCTCAGGTGATCCACCCACCTTGGCCTCCCAAAGTGCTAGGATTACAGGCGTGAGCCACCACGCCCGGCCAATTTTGTGGAGTTTCAATAGGTATTTATCAACATCTTTAAGATCACTCGAAACCTTCATAAGAAATGCTAATATTTTCCCCTGGTTTCCCCAATCTCTGAGTCTTTCCTAACAAATATGTTTGGAAATAAAGATGCAATTCCTGCATCTTGTATGTATTTTCAGTGGTGGGTAATTCATGCCCATCTAATGCATGAGCACAGATTTTAATTATCCACCATGCTATGGGATCGGGGACAGACACAGGGGAGTTCTAGGTGAATAATGCCCTGGTACTCAAATAGCATCTGTTCTCCAAAGTCAGGCAGCCCAACCCTGCTACAGGAATTCAGGGGGGCTCCCACACACCACCTGGCTCTGACCAGCTTCTCTTAATTTAGTTCTCATAGGTATTGATACATATTTATATAACACTATGTATATTCAATCAGTATTTGTTGAATGGAATTATGTAAATGCGTGCTCACTCAGTATAAAAATGATGCTGCCCACACAGTGGTTCTCCAGTCACACTGTAGGTCTTATCTACACCCCTTCTAAGGAACACGAAGCCATGAGGTATCTGTAGAATCACAGCTTTCATTTGGTGCTGGGGGAAAATATTTATAAGCAGAGATGTAGAATTTCATTTGTTTTGACACGTTGTGGGAGGTGTTCTCAGAAAGGTGTTTTGAAAAAGTGTAATGTCATCTCCCATGGATCTTATTTTGGGATCCCTAGAATGTGCAGGGAAAATGAACAGACTGTCTTTAACGACCTCTTTAACGGCTGGTGGCGCCTCCCCGCTGCACAGAAAACATTCAGGTTCAGTTGTGTTCTTTCTGTCTCCCCTCGCACTTTTCCTTATCTTTCTTTTCATCTCCTCTTCCTCTTCTTCTCCTCTTTTTCTTCTCTTTTGAACGCTTTTTGACTTTCCTTTTGTAAAATGAAGGAAAAAACAAAAAACCAAACTAGGTGAGTTGTTGGCTAAGTTCGAGGGCAAATGTGTGGTTGACAAGAGAGAGCCACCTGTTTAATGATAACTGTTGGGGAAAACTGCCTCTCACTAGGTAAGCTACAACATGGGAGAAAAAACGACAACCACAAATGGAACTGTGCATCTATACAACTTTCCCCTGAACTCTCAGGGAAGATTCTCTTTCTTCTGCTGGCCTGGCTGCCCCATTCAGGCTGATGAGTAGAGCCTTGGCTGATTTAACCTAGCATGGGGGTGAACAACTTAGTGGGGAGAAAGGAGTATCGCCAGGGACAAGTCTTGGGGCAGAGGACAGGGAGTCTGGATCCACCTCTAACCACAGAGGTTTGAAAAATCTTTTTTTTCTTTTTTTTTTTAGAGACGGTTTCACCATATTGGTCAGGCTGGTCTCAAACTCTGAACCTCAGGTGATCCACCTGCCTCAGGCTTCCAAAGTGCTGGGATTACAGGCGTGAGCCACTGCACCCGGCCCTGAAAAATATTGAGGCCCTTTATCGACCAAGGCACCCTATCATGTATATTTACATTTATTTTGCATTGCATAAGGCATAGTAGCTGAATTGAGGGGGAAAAAAACCTTTCACGTTTTCACCGAGTATCTAAACACAGTCTTCATCAGGAGAAATTCCAGTCTGACCTCCCAAATTCCTTAGAAAGAAAAACATTGAAAAGAAATAGAGCAAAGCCCATCCAAATCCTCATTTGTGCCATGCCTGGTGGCTCACGCCTGTAATCTCAGCACTTTGGGAAGTCAAAGCGGGAAGATCACTTGAGCCCAGGCACTGGAGACCAGCCTGGGCGACATGGTGAGACCACTGTCTACAAAAAATTTAAAACATTAGCTGGTAAGTTGCTCAAGATCATGCAGATGGGAAATGCTGGAGCTAGAATATGGACTCCATTGGTTTCATTCTGGAGCCCACACTCTTGGCCATACCACCATCATCGCCAGCCCAGCAGGTACAGGAGCCCCAGGAAACCTCAATGAGGGCAGGAATCACATCTGCCAGCATCTTGCTTTTGATTCTTTCACAGTTCCAAGCACACAGGAGGTGCTTAATACATGCTCATTGACTCTATCCGTTTGCTTGTGGGGGTTTTTATTCTTGTTAGAGGGAAATACTATCACGCCTGAGAGAGAAAACAATTTAGAAGAAAATATCCAATGCTAAAAACCATGGGGGGTCATAAGGTAGTAAAACACAATCATTTAGCAGACTGGATACTGTTAGCACCTTTTCTTCCATGAGGAAACCATCAAAAGTCAAATTAAGATCAGAAGGTTGCTTGATGAGTATAGAACCCCGGGCAAAGGAAATTGGATTTCCTAGAGGGTGTGTTTTCATCACATGGTGGCTGTCCCCGTGAAACATCCTCCTTGAGGGAGGAGTATGTTTGCCCAGTGGACTGGTTGTTTACGTTGGCCAGCATGTTCTGCTCTGGTCAGTGCTGGAAAACACCCAGTGCCTTGCCCTTCAGCTTTCTAGACTCCATGGAAACTCCCCACTCTGTTTGCGCTTGTCATTACAACATCCCTTCTCTGGCTTCCACACTCTCCTCACATTACAGTTTCCATGTCTCCAGTTTATTTTACATGGGTTAGAGTGCTGGCTCCTCAGGACAGTGGGGCCACTTGTCACCTGATCACATATTAGGGTTGCCTCCTCCAGTGAATGGGTACTTGTTAGCCTTAAGGAGCTAGCCCGTCTGTGCCTGCATTTTTACCTTTTCCTAGAGCTCATATTAGGGCCTTTCTTTGAAACTTTGGCTGTCTGAATAGCTTAAAGTTCATTTCTCCTATTTATCTATCTTTCTCTTTCAATCTTATTTATTTATTTATTTATTTATTTATTTTTGAGATAGAGTCTCGCTCTGTCATCCAGGCTGGAATATAGTGGTGTGATCATGATTCACTGCAGCCTCAAATTTCTGGGCGCAAGTGATCTTCCTGCCTCAGTCTCCCAAGTAACTGGGACTACAGGCATATGCCACCACACTCAGCTAATTTTTAATTATTTGTAGAGATGGAGTCTCACTATATTGCCCAGGCTGGTCTGGAACTTTTGGGCTCCAGCAGTCCTCCTGCCTTGGCCACCCAAAGTTCTGGGATTACAGGTATGAGCCACCACACCTGGCCTTATCTATCTTTCTATCTAAATGTGTGTGTATGTGTGTGTGTATGTGTGTGTGTGTATAATTAAACTTTTTATCTTGGGATCATTATAGATTCACATGGAGCTATACGAAACAAGACAGAGAAATCTCCTATACCTTTTGCCTAGTTTCCTTTAATACTATACCCTGCAGCTGGGCGTGGTGGCTCATGCCTGTAATCCCAGCACTTTGGGAGGCCAAGGTGGGCTGATCACGAGGTTGAGGTCAGGAGTTCAAGATCAGTCTGGTCAACATGGTGAAACCCCATCTCTAATAAAAATACAAAAAAATAAAAAGAAATTAGTGATCGCAGATGCCTATAATCCCAGTTACTCAGGAGGCTGAGGCAGGAGAATCACTTGAACCTGGACGGTGGAGGTTGCAGTGAGCTGAGACCGTACCACAGCACTCCAGCCTGGGCAACAGAGCTAGACTCTGTCATAAAAAAAAAAAAAAAACAGGATAGTATACCCTGCAAAACTATACTAAAATATGATAACCATGATATCAACATTATCATAAGAAAGAAAACATTTATATCTCCAGAAGATTCTTCCTGTTGCCTTTTTATGGCCACACCTGCTTCTTTCTTGCCCTTATGTCTTCTTTAACCCCTGGCAACCACTAATCTGTTCTCCACCTGTATAATTTTGTCATTTCAAGGATGTTATGTCATTGAAATCATCCAGTATGTAATCTTTCGGGATTGACTTTTGTCACCCAGCATCTCTGGAGATCCATCCAGGGTGTTGCCTGTAGTGATAGTTCATTATTTCTATTGCTGATTAGTGTTCCATAATGTGGATCTACCAAAGCTGTTTTGTAACCACTCACTTATGGAAGGACATCTGGATTGTTTCCGGTTTTGGCTATTACATGTTTTGCTATAAACATGTATGGAAAGTTTTTGTGTGAGCAGAAATCTTAAATCATCTGGGATAAATTAGCAGGAGTACAATTGCTGGGCCTTAGAGTAAGTGTATATTTAGTTTTTAAAGAAACTCAAACTGCTGGCGGATCAGTTAAGATCCGGAGTTCAAGACCAGCCTGGGTAACATAGGGAAACCACGTTTCTACTAAACAACAAAATAAAAATTATCTGGGCATTGTGGCACATGCCTGTAGTCCCAACTAGTCAGGAAGCTGATGTGGGAGGGTCACTGGAGCCTGGGAGATCAAGGTTGCAGTGAGCTATGATCACACCATTGCCCCCCAGCCATTGGTGATGGAGCAAGACCCTGCCCCAGCTACCCCACCCCCAAAAATAAACAAACTGTTTTCCGGAGTGGCTGTACCATTTTACATTCTCACCAGTGATATATCAGTGATTCAGTTTCTCCATATCCTCATGAGAATTTAATGGTGTCACTACTTTATTTATCTGTTTATTTTGAGACTGAGTTTTGCTCTCGTTGCCCAGGCTGGAGTGCGATGGAATGACCTTGGCTCACCGCAACCTCTGCCTCCTGGGTTCAAGTGATTCTCCTGCCTCAGCCTCCCAAGCAGCTGGGATTACAGGCAAGGGCCACCACGCCCGGCTAACTTGTATATTTTTAGTAGAGATGGAGTTTCACCATGTTGGCCAGGATGGTCTCCATCTCTTAACCTTGCAATCTGCCCACCTCGAAGTGCTGGGGTTATAGGCGTGAGCCACCGCGTCAGGCCTGGGATGGAACTTCTTAGCCAAAGTTTTATGTCTACTTTAGCACCGTCTCTGTTTGCTTAGCAATAGGGTAGACATGCAAGAAATAACTGTATGGGGCAAGTTTAAGACCAAGGTGTGAATGTTAGCAAGACTGCCTCCCTGCCTTACACATCCATCTCTGTGTTAGGTTACCTGGGGTCTATGACCTACTCTGTGTGTGATTTTAGCAATTTCTTTACCCCTCTAGGACTTGCCCTTAGAAAGGGGGCTGATGATTGGACAGCTACATACATTCTAGGGTCCGCTAGGAACAGAGTAAGGGCATAAGAATTCCTAGTTGCTATTGTTGTAGTTGTTCTGAAAAAGTGAAGAAAATGGCTTTCTTTTCTTTTCTTTTTTTTTTTGAAACAGAGTCCCACTCTGTCATCCAGGATGAAGTGCAATGGTGCAGTCTCAGTTCACTGCAACTTCCAACTCTCGGGTTCAAACCATTCTCTTGCCTCAGCTTCCTGAGTAGCTAGGATTACAGGTAACTGCCACAATGCCCTGCTATTTTTTTATTTTTAATAAAGATGGGGTTTCTCTGTGTTGGTCAGGCTGGTCTCAAACTCCTGACCTCAGGTGATCCACCCTCCTTGGCCTCCCAAAGTGCTAGGATTACAGGTGTGAGCCACCGCGCCCGGCTGGCAATGGCTTTCTTTAATTGGTCCCACTTTAGGCAGAGGAAGAGAGAGTGACTATGTTACTCTTTTTAAATGCAGGGTTTCTCTACCTCCACAGTATTAATGTTTGGGGTGCCATCATTCTTTGTAGCAGGGGGCTATTCTGTTCATTGTAGAATGTTCAGTGGCATTCATGGCCTCCACTTTCCACCTGTAGCTGCCTTCCACTCCCAGCTGTGACAATCAAAAATATCTCCAGACATTGCCAAATGTCCCCTGGGGTAAAAATTACCCCAGTGGCCTCAGTTTTGTAAACTTTTCACATTTCTTTGAAATTAATACATGCTTGTGGGGCAAGTTTGGAAAATCCTTGTAATAGAGGTAAAAATACTATTTTAAAACCACAGCAGCTGCTTCCCCTCAGGGAGTGGCAGAATTCCTCTCTGGAGTAAGTAGCCTTTTGTTGGGTAAAATGCCTTGACTGGCTGCTTCTCTGGTGAAATGCAAGGGGGAGACCCTTTGCCTGGTGGATGGAGGCCCTTAAATACTCCGCATTAGGAATGAAAAGGAATTTGTGGGCGGTGATGGAGGAAGCGGGGAGAGGTGAGGAAACGGAGGGGTGTGAGGGAGAGTGAGGGCTGGCTGCTGGGTGACAGGTGCTGGCGTGGGGCTGTGCAGATGTGGGCGGGCGAGAAGGGTACCAAGGTGGGGTGGTGGGAGGAATTTCAAGTACTGTGATAAAATGGGCACCCGTCTCTGCCCTCCGATGCCAAGACCCACACTTCGGCAAAGCCTGTGACACACAAAGTCCTGTGTAAACGATGTCGTAAGAAATGGGGAAAGTGCAGGGAAAAAGAACGGCAGAGGGAGGTGAGGTGTCTGTGGGACTGAAGATGGAGCCGGGGATGGGAAATGAGAGCCTCAGATCGGGAAGCCCTAGCCCTCTAATTCACGGCGGCTTTGGGGAGTATCCTAGACTTTGTTCTGGAGGTGGGAGTGGGGGTCAGACTGAAATTTATGTAACAACTCTCAAAGGAGGCAATGATTTAGGCTGCTAATTCTGTATAGGGAAGAAAACCATTTGCAGTATTTCCTTCTAGTGTTTTTTCCCATGCATATTTTTTAATGCAGTTAATCTTGTTGTATATGGCCATTTTTTTTTTATTAGCTGTGTCAGTCCCCTGAGGGGGCAGGAGATATTTTCGGTCGCTGCCAATGTCACCATCTTGTGCAGTGCCAGGTGGAGACGAAGTCGCTGGAATTGCAGGCCCTTTGGAGCAGCTGGGTCCCTGGAGGGCAAAGCTGTCTTGAACTGCTTGCAAAGGAGTGAGTGAGTGTGTGTGTGTGTGTGTGTGTGTGTGTGTGTGTGTGTGTATATATGTGTCAGGCACACAGGAGTGGGTGGCGAAGTGGATAGTGTAACTTCTCCTGCCTTTATTATCTTTTTGTTTTTATTTTTATTTTTTTTGAGATGGAGTTTTACTCTTGTTGCCCAGATGGAGTGCAATGGCACCGTCTTGGCTCATGCAACCTTCACCTCCCAGGTTCAAGTGAGTCTCCTGCCTCAGCCTCCCAAGTAACTGGGATTACAGGCAGCTGTCACCACGCCTGGCTAATTTTTTTAAATATATTTTTAGTAGAGACGAGGTTTCACCATGTTGACCGTCTGGTTTTGAACTCTGATGCTCTGATTCATCTGCCTCGGCCTCCCAAAGTGCTGGCAATACAGGCATGAGCCACCACGCCCAGCCATTCCCCTACCTTTATGATGCTCTCCTCCGGAAATAGGGGTCTCAAAGTCTCTCAGAGATTTAGTAAAGAGACCTTTTGGTTTTTCACTCTGCCTTTTCTGCTTGTAACTTACAGTCCTTGCAAATTAGGTCCAAGGGTTATCTGCAAGTAGGGGACCATGAGGTTTTGCCTTAAGATGATGTTCTCTCTTAGGATTACTTCTCTCCCAGGGGCTTCTGCAAACTCTCTTGCAACTCACTTGCTGGGCTGCCTCCTGGCCCTCCAGAGGGATGGAAGCCTAGGAAGAGCACAGGTGAAATGCAAGGTTACATTCAAGCCATGGTGTTACTGGAGAGGTGTCCTGAGCGAAACTCCTTTGTCTCAAAAAAAAAAAAAAAAAAAAACATGGCTACTCCACTGGCAGAGCAGCGGCATGGGCTGCTCAACTGAGTGCACTTCTAGTGATTTCTTGATTGTATGCTAAACAAGGGGTGGGTTATTCATGTGGTTTCCAGGAAAGTGGTAGGCAACCGTCAGAGCTGATGGTTCCTCCCCTTTGATGCCCATATAGGATAACTTCCTGATATTACCATGGCATTTGTAAACTGCCATGGCACTGGTGGGAGTATCTTTTAGCGTGCTAATACCTTATAATAAGCGTATAATGAGCAGTGAGGATGACCAGAGGTCACTTTTGTTGCCATCTTGGTTTGAGCAGTAGAAAAGTTCCTTTTTAAAGTTTCCTTTCTTGTTAAAGAATAAATGTGCTAATAACCTTATCCTATGTAGTTATTAGACATGCCATAGTTACAGGCACGTAGTATATTCTATATCCTTGTACTTTAACCAAGATATCTGTGCTGGATGTGCTCACAGGCATGTTCTGGCTCACCATTGCTTTTACCTGTTTAGAAAAGTTTTAAGTTGTTAGCCAGTCAGGTTTTAGTTTAGATTGTGAGGTCTTGCTCCAGCCAACGGAGATCAGACACAGCAGTAAGGATGACCCCAAATGCGTAAGGGATAAATTTGTGTGTTTTCTTTTATTCACTGTACTCTTGTGGCACAATGGCCAGCGTGGGTACACTTCCTGCAGTCCAGGAAGTGAAAATTGCATTGCTGAAAGCTCCTTTGTCTCAGTGCTGATTTTTCTTTGCGGCACTGAACATCTATTTCTAACAGGCAGGTTTTGGCTGGCTTCTTTACTGTGACCTGTTTTATCAGCAGGGTCTTTATGACCTATATCTTGTGCTGACCTCCTATCTCATCCTGTGACTAAGAATGCCTAACTTTGGCTGGACATAGTGGCTCACGCTTGTAATTCCAGCACCTCAGGAGGCTGAGGTGGGCAGATCACCTGAGGTCAGGAGTTGGAGATCAGCCTGACCATCATGGTGAAACCCCATCTCTACTAAAAATATAAAAATTAGCCAGGTGTGGTGGCATGTGCCTGTAATCCAAGCTACTCAGGAGGCTGAGGCATGAGAATCGCTTGAATCCGGGAGGTGGAGGCTGCAGTGAGCCAAGATCGTGTCATTGTACTCTAGCCTGGCGATAGAGTGATACTCTGTCTCAAAAAAAAAAAGTAGAAGAAGAAAAGAATGCCTAAACTCCTGGGATGCAACGCAGTAGGTCTGAGCCTCTATTCAACATGGAGTCACTCTGATTTGAGCGCCTTTTGCAATGGTGACCCTTCGTCAACCTTCTGCACTACCCCCTAACTCACACAGGTCGACACAAAGACCACTAGCCAGTGGAAAAGACAGTTCTTTTTTTTTGAGATGGAGTCTCGCTTTGTTGCCTGGAGTGCAGCGGCTCGATCTTGGCTCACTGCAACTTCCTCCTCCCAGGTTCAAGCAATTCTCCTGTCTCAGCTTCCCGAGTAGCTGGGACTACAGGTGCATACAACCATGCCCAGCTAATTTTTGTATTTTTAATAAACAGGGTTTTATTATATTGGCCAGGCTAGGCCAGTCTCAAACTTCTGACCTTGTATCCACCTACCTCAGCCTCCCAAAGTGCTGGGATTACAGATTGGCACGCCCGGCCTAAAACAGTTCTTTTAAGATGAAACCAGAGAGCTGATATGCCTGGAGGTAATGGTGCCTCAGGGTAAAACTACGAGGGAGGATGCCACCATCTTGTTCACACAGCAGTTGATCACTCACCTGCCCCCTTCCTTTCCTGTTCTCTCTTCATGGACATGGCTCTGCCCCTAGCTTGCCACATTTGTTTTGCAAAGGTGTGTGTATATAAGGGGTTTGGTTAACTGAGGATACTTGAATACTATGATCAACTGAATTCTGTCCTATTCTCCCCCAGCCCCAGCCCCCATTCACAGGTTGGAGATTATAGAGGAGAAACAATTTTCTTTTCTTTTTTTGAAATGGAGTCTTGCTTTGTTGACCAGGCTGGAGTGCAGTGGCATGATCTTGGCTCACTGCAACCACCACCTCCTGGGTTCAAGTGATTCTTCTCCCTCAGCCTCCTGAGCAGCTGGGATTACAAGTTCGAACCACCATGCCCAGCTAATTTTTGTATTTTTAGTAGAGACGGGGTTTCACCATGTTGGTCGTGTTGGTCAGGCTGGTCTCAAACTCCTGACCTCGTGATCTGCCCACCTCAGCCTCCCAAACAGCTGGGATTACAGGTATGAGCCACTGCGCCTGGCCTTGGAGAAGCAATTTTCTCTACCCGCTTATGTTCAGCTCCTCTGGGCCTGCAAATTAAACTGACAGAAGACATATAACAGAAGACAAAAGGCTTATATATATATATATATATGCTCACAAAAGAAGTAGCTGTTCTTTAAATGGTTAAAGTTAGAGGCTTATACATCTAACTTAGTAGGGGAAAGGGAGGGAGAGCAAAAGCTTTTATGTGAGGAACAAATAGGTTTCTTTAGGAAAGACAAATGGGTTTTTAGGAGAACAAATGAGAGATAAAGTTTGTGATAATGTTTGTTTATACAGGTATGAGTGATCTCTCCTTCTCCTTCAGGACCATAAAACTCCCCTGGAGAAAGGATTGGGGGTAGCTCTTATTCGTGTTCTCTCTTCTGGGAGTGGATATGACCTGGAGGGGATTTATGGCAGCTTTATTTCCTAGAAGTTGCTGCTTTAAGTTTGATAAGGGAAGCTCTGAGAGGGCTTCTTTCTGCATCTGTGGATTCTGTCGCCATGTGCCAGTGTGGCATATTGTGGGGTGACATATTTTTATCTCCTTCCACCTCTGACCCCCAGTGTGATTGTATTTGGAGACAGGGCCTATAAGGAGGTAATTAAGGTTAAATGAGGTCACAAGGGTGGGGCTGTAAGCTAGCAGGAGTGGTGTCCTTCTAAGAAGAGGAGGGGCCAGACATGGTGGCTCACGCCTGTAATCCCAGCACTTTGGGGCTGAGGTGGGCAAGATCAAGAGGTCAGGAGATCAAGAACATCCAGGCTAACACAGTGAAACCCTGTCTCTACTAAAAATACCAAAAATAGCTGGGTGTGGTGTTGTGTGCCTGCAGTCCCAGCTACTTGGGAGGCTGAGGCAGGAGAATCGCTTGAACCCAGGAGGCGGAGGTTGCACTGAGTCAAGATCGCACCATTGCACTCCAGCCTGGGCAACAAGAGACCAGAGCTCTTGTTCTCTCTCTCTGGCTCACAAGAGGTCGTCTGTGCACACAGCAAGAGAGCAGGCGCCTACAACCCAAGGGGAGAGCCACACACACTGACCCTGCTACTACCTTGATTTCGGACTCCCAGTTTCCAAGACAGTGAGAAAATATATTTTTGTTGTCTAGTCACCCAGGCTGTGGTATTTTGTTATGGCAGCCTGAGCAGACTAAGGCGAAGACTAAAATAGTCTTCAAGAGCCAAAGAGATGAAGTTTAAGAAACAGCAGAAGTGGGCCGGGCGCGGTGGCTCACAGCCTGTAATCCCAGCACTTTGGGAGGCCGAGGACGGCAGACCACGAGGTCAGGAGTTTGAAGCCAGCCTGACCAACATGGTGAAACCCTGTCTCTACTACAAATACAGAACAGCTGGGCATGATGGCGTGTACCTGTAATCCCAGCTACTCAGGAGGCTGAGGCAGGAGAATCGCTTGAACCCGGGAGGTGGAGGTTGTAGTGAGCTGAGTTGTGTCACTGCACTCCAGCCTGGGCAACAGTGTGAGACTATGTCTCAAAAAAAAAAAAAGAAAGAAAGAAAGAAAAAGAAAAGAAAAAAAGAAACAGTAGAAGTGTAGGCTGAGTGAGTGATAATATTGGGGTCATATCCTGGATTGGCATATTACAAAAATCAGAAAATATAGAGCAGGCTGGGTGCAGTGGCTCCTGCCTGCAGTCTCAGCACTTTGGGAGGCCGAGACGGATGGTTGGCTTGAGTCCTAGAGTGCAAAATGAGTCTGAGCAACATGGCGAGGCCCCATCTCTACAAGAAAACTAGCTGGACATGGTGTTGTGCGCCTGTAGTCCCGGCTACTTGGGAGGCTGAGGTAGGAGAATTGCTTGAGCCCAGCAGTTGGAGATTGCAGTCAGCCGAAATCTTGCGACTGTACTCCAGCCTGGGTGACAGAGGGAGACCCTCTCAAAAAAAAAAAAAAGAAGAAAGAAAAATAGGGAACAGCAGACATGTTGCAAACCTCTTTTTGTTTTAAGATGGCGTTTATTATTGTTCTTATTGCCCAGGCTGGAGTGCAGTGGCTGGATCTCAGCTCACTGCAACCTCTACCTCCTGGGTTCAGCCTCCTGAGCAGCTGGGCTGACAGGTGCCTGCCACTATGCCTCGCTAATTTTTGTATTTTTTTGTAGAGACAGGGTTTCACCATGTTGGTCAGGCTGGTCTGGAACTCCTGACCCCAGTGATCCACCCACCATGGCCTCCCGGTGTGCTGGGATTACAGGGGTGAGTCACCGTGCCCGGCCCACATTACAAAAAGAGCCAACCCTGATGAGATACCACAATTTTTGTCCTGAGTCAAAAAAGTGAAAAGAATTTTGCAAGTTATCTACGTGCTGCTAAAAGATAAGAATTGCATCACGTGAAGTCTTACCCTCTGCTGGCCTTTCTTTCTGCTGGAAACCACCTCCGTGTGCTTCCAGGTAGAGTGTTACCTGCCAGTGAGCCTGAATCTCCGACTCTACCCTTGGAACCTCCTGTTCTCCCCTCCAGTGGGGCCTGAAAGAGGCGAGGGGTGCCAGGGACCCTAATTAGATGCATGCGATCATCTGGAAATGTTTAAAATCGTAAGGACAGTTAGAAGCCATGTTGATAGCGTTGATTGGTTCCTTATTCCTGAGTTGGGCCTGCTTCATTGTTTAAGATTCCACTCTCATTTGTTGGGATTTTCTCTTCCGCATGGTAAAAAGCAAACTTGCTCTGCTGTAAGAGAACAGGACCTTCTAAACTGGGCTTTGAAGTTTGCAACTGAAAGCCTCTGCTTCCCTGCCGGCTCCAACCAACCCACAGCCACTGATTAGCATATCAAAGAGTGGGCGTGTCCCGATGGGCTAAGGTAGTGGCGCCGGCTCACTGGTCAGGTGGCCCGTGTTTCGGACGGAAGGAGATCTAGTGCCTTTTGGCCCTGTGCCCTGATGCCGTGGTGGTTACCATTTCACCTTTCATTCCATTTCCTCTCCTCTTCCAGCTGTGTGCTTAAAAACACATACCACACACATACATAGAAAACCCAGCCCTCGTTCTGAACGATAAAAAGGAATCCGAAATGAAGAACAAGGAAAGGAAATGCAAGGGAGGCTTTTAAAGGGGGATGAAGTCCTGTCTTCCTCTGTCATCCCTCTCTAACGTCCAAACAACTCCCACAGATAAATACACTAAGTATTCAAAAGTTATTTTAGTATCTTCAGTTTGACTAATTGCTGGGTTAGAAAAGAAGCTTCAAAAAGGTTGGCGGAAGCAATTTAGAGTAAATTTTACCATTGCCCTGGGGTGCTGATTCAAAATAATCACAACCCTTAATAGCCAAGCTGAGCTGGAGAGTGCCTGGTTATTTTTATCCTAACAAGAGACTCTGGCACCGCCAAAGAAATTGTCTCTCCGGTAGAGGATTGCTTCTGTGACTTGACCAGCAGCAGTAATAAGTTTTTGGAGCCCCCAAACGGGTGTGTAGGAACAGGTGACCTTGAATACAGATGTGGGGAGTGGAGAGAAAATGGACAGAAACCAAAGACTCCCAAGATAACACATCGTGGAAATAAAAGTCTAAAGAAATTAAGTGAAGGAAAAAAGACAGAAAGACTCCTCTAATGAACTGATTTTGAAAGAAAATTATTTGGATTCTTTTCATGTTAAAAGTATAAACAAGGTAGATCTGTCTTCTTGAAAACTGAATTATTTTTAAATCCCTAACATATGTAAGGGAGAGGATAGCAATACATCAATTTCTCCCCAAAGTTTCAGCTGTTTATTGAGTTAAAAAAAATTGGAAAGGCGATTCATCAACATAGTTAGATATTTTTCCCTCTGTTTATCTTTTTAGAGATGGAGTCTTGCTATGTTGCCCAGGCTCAGCTCAAACTCCTGGGCTTAAGGAAACCTCCTGCCCCAGTCTCCAGAGTAGCTGGGACTACAGCTGGAGCCACCACGCCCGGCTTAATTAACCAACACAGTAACAGTAGAAACATTTGGGCAGATTATGGATTATTTTATCTTGTTTTTTATACTTTTTTGGATGTTTTTCAATTTTTTTTTGAGACAGAGCCTTGTTCTGTCTCCAGGCTGGAGTACAGTGGTGCAATCTCAGCTCACTACAACTTCTGCCTCCCGGTTCAAGCAATTCTCCTGCCTCAGTCTCCCAAGTAGCTGGGACTACAGGCTTGTGCCACCGTGCCCAGCTAATTTTTGTATTTTTAGTAGAGTCAGGGTTTCACTGTGTTGGCCAGGATGGTCTCGAACTCTTGACCTGATGATCTGCCTGCCTTGGCCTCTCAAAGTGCTGGGATTACAGGTGTGAGCCACCATGCCCGGCCAAAATTTTTTACAATAGGCATGTATTTATTTTCTTTTTCTTTTTTTGTTTTTGAGATGGTTTTTGAGCCTGTCACCCAGGCTAGAGTGCAGTGGCATGATCTCGGGTCACAACAACCTCTGCCTCCTGGGTTCAAGCAATTCTCTTGCAGCCTCTCAAGTAGCTGGGATCACAGGTGTGTGCCACCATGCCTGGCTAATTTTTTTTGAAATTTTAGTAGAGATTGGGTTTCACCATATTGACCAGGGTGGTCTTGAACTTCTGACTTTGTGATCCGCCCGCCTTGGTCTCCTGAAGTGCTGGGATTACCGGTGTGAGCCACCACGCCTGGCTCATTTTATATAAAAAAGTAGCATTCTATTAATAAAGATCATGAATTACATTTGGAACTGGGTGGGGGGATATATAACAGTGGCTATCTTCCCACTGTTATATAAATTATGGACACAATAGAATTTAAAGTAGAAAGAACTTTGGATGATTATTTCTCCCTCTCAATTTAAAGGTGAGAGAATTAAGGAACAACTGAGGACCTTGGTTAAATCCAAGGTCGCATCACTAGCTCCCAAAGGATCAGGGTCTAGCACTCAGTAGCCACCAGAAACACACAGCTATGCACCTGGTCCTAACTGAGATGTGATTTAAGTGTAAAATATACGTTGTATTTTGAAGAATCTTTTGCTCCATGTATGAGAAAATGTAAAATATCTCAGTAATTTCCATATTGATTACATGTTGAAATGATAGTATTTTGACATGCTGAGCTCAAATTAACTTAACCTGTTACTCTTCATTCATTTTAGTGTGGCTGCTAGAATATTTAAAATGACATATAGTGGCTGGGCATGATGGCTCATGCCTATAATACCAGCACTTTGGGAGGCCAAGATAGGAGGATCGCCTGGAGTCAAGAGTTTGAGACCAGACTGGCCAACATGGTGAAACCCCATCTCTACTAAAAAAAAACAAAAATTAGTGGAGCATGGTGGTATGGGTCTATAATCCCAGCTACTTGGGAGGCTAATGCAGGAGAATCACTCAAACCTGGGAGGCAGGGGTTGCATTGAGCTGAGATCACGCCATGCACTCCAGCCTGGGCAACAACAGCAAAACTTTGTCTCAAACAAAACAAAGCAAAACAAAAGAAAATAAAACAAAAAACATACAGTACTCAAATTCTATTAGGTTGGTGCAAAAGTGTTTTTGCACCATTACTTTTCAAGGCAAAACCACAATTACTTTTGCAGCAACCTAATATTTCTTTTGGACAACACTGGTATAGAATACGGATCTGGATTCTCCATCCAGTATTCTCTTCATACACTGCTTTGAAATGTAGAATGTCAAAAGGTAAGGAAAAATTTGCTTCTTCCCCTTTTCTAGAATTAGATAGTTAACCACAACTCAAAGCAACAATATTAGTATTGATTCAATAATTTTTTGTTTTGTTGAAGATGAGTAGTTTGTATCTTCTATAGCTAATAGAGGTTTGTTTATTGCGTAATCACACATAGATACTCATGTCTAAGGTGTTCCCTTGCAGTTATTTTTGGCTGTTAGGCATCATTACCACTAGTGACCAGGCAGTTTTCCTTGCCTCCCCATCAAAAAGACTTCGAACAACAACAAAAACTGTGGACTCTAAAATCAAACTTTGAGAAGTGACAGAAATGCTTTTAAACAAGAGTGTGTAACTTTCCATGCAATTATGCAAACATTTCCTAAAGAAACAACCTGTTCTCTTGCCAGATCTCTTTTCACTCCCAGTCCTCCTTAGCTCCTTGCCATTTAGCACAGTGGTAGTATATGAGAACTTTTTTCTTTTTCCAAATCAGTTGACAGTTGACTGATTTTGGAAAAATTAATACTAATGTTCTTTTTTTTTTTTTTGAGAGAGAGAGTCTCCCTCTGTCATCCAGGCTGGAGTGCAGTGGTACAATCTCAGCTCATCTCCACCTCCGCCTCCCTAGTTCGAGCGATTCTTCTGCCTCAGCCTCCCAAGCAGCTGGGACTGCAGGTGCACACAACCACACCCAACTAATTTTTGTATTTTTAGTAGAGACGGAGTTTCACCATATTGGCCAGGCTGGTCTCAAACACCTGACGTTGTGATCCACCCACCTTGGCCTCCCAAAGTGTTGGGATTACAGGCATGAGCCACTGTGCCCAGCCAGTACTGATGTTCTTTTAAACGTAACTGTATGTATCTCATCCTATTCCATAAATATACTTCAGCTAGAAATTATTTTAGCATATTGGGTTACATATCATTTGGGTAAGGCAGGCATTTATTGACACAGCCACAGAGAACAGATTGCTGGGTCACCCTACCACCAAAAAGACTTGCCCTGTGTCACATCCAAAGCTTCCGGCAGCTCAACATTGTGACTCTCTGACAAGCGCTGTGTGCTAGGTCCATTGAGGAACGATTGGAGAGGGGAACAGATCAAGATGACCTTGACCATTGAGGAGCTAAAATCTAGTTAGAAAACTAGATTGAATTCCAAGCCATGTTGAAAGACTAGTATAACCCAGCACTGAGTGATGTGACTCTAGTAGGTACAGTGCTTTAGGGAAAGGGAAACTTAAGAGTCCTGATCAGAGGAGCTTGAAGGATTATAAGGAGGAGTTTGGACTTGAGCTGGAGTCTGAAAAGATGGCTCAGGCTTATTATCTGAATGAAAAAGAGAAGCTAGGAGAAGACTCCAAGCAGTGTGGGCAAAGGCACAGAGGTGGAAGCTGACAAATTGCCTGAGCCCCAAAAGGAGGCCAGTGGAAGAAAAACGTTATGAAAGCAAGTACCTTGTCTCTCTCTTTTTTTTTGAGATGAAGTTTTGCTCTTGTCGCCCAGGCTGGAGTGCAGTGGTGCCATCTCGGCTTACTGGGTTCAAGCAATTCTCCTGCCTCAGCCTCCCAAGTAGCCGGGATTACAGGCTCCCACCACCATGCCCAGCTAATTTTTGTTTTTGTATTTTTAGTAGAAATGGGTTTTGCCATGTTGGCCAGGCTTATCTCGAACTCCTGACCTCAGGTGATCTGCCTGCCTCGGCCTCCCAAAGTGCTGGGATTACAGGTGTAAGCCACCACGCCCAGCCTGTCTCTCTTACTTATTGCCATACTCCATGTGCCTAGAACGGTGCCTGGTTCATCAGAGGTATCTGCTATTGGTTTTGTAGATGCATGGATATACTACTACCTTTTAAAAAGTACAGGAGGCGCACAGAAAGGATTGTCTCAGGGCTGTTCTTTTTGGAGCAAAGAGAGACAGGGTGGGCTGCTGGGGTTCCAACAATCAGCTCTGGGACATTAGGTGACAGATGCCAAGCACTTCTGGAGTTGGTGGCACGCTGTGTCCAGAGTTGTTAGCCTGAGCTTTGAATTGGGTTGGTGTCTTAGTCCATTTATGCTACCATAACTAAATACCACAGACTAGGTAATTTGTATGTATTTCTTTCAGTTCTAGGGGCTGGGAAGTCCAAGTCTGAGGCACCAACACTTGGTGTCTGGTGAGGCTGGTCTCTGTTTTCAAGGTGGCCCCTTGTTGCTGCATCCTCCAAAGGGAATGGACGCTGTTCTCATCAGCTCTTTCAGAGAGTCACTAATCCCATTCATGAAGGCAGAGAGGGAATATTCCATACAGTATTTCATTGTATGGAATCACCCCCTAAAAGCCCCACCTCTTGATATTGAGCAGTGCAGATTTAAGTTTTTTGTTTGTTTTTTTGAGATGGAATCTTGCTCTTGTTGCCCAGGCTGGAGTGCAATGTCACAATCTCAGCTCACTGCAACCTCTACCTCCCAGGTTCAAGTGATTCTCCAGCCTCAGCCTCCCAAGTAGCTGGGTTTATAGGTGCATACCACCACACCTGGCTAATTTTTGTATTTTTAGTAGAGAGGGAGTTTCATCATTGTTGGTTAGGCTGGTCTCTAACTCCAGACCTCAGGTGATCCGCCCTCCTCGGCCTCCCAAAGTGTTGGGATTACAGGTGTGAACCACCATGCCCGGCCCATTTTCTTCCTTTTTTGAGGCAGAATAATATTCAATGGTTTGGATATAGTGCATTTTGTTTGCCCATTCACCCACTGATGGACACTGGGTTGTTTCTACCTCTTGGCTGTTGTTAGTGGTGCTGTTATGAACATGAATGGGTATGTAAGAACCTCTTCGAGACCCTACTTTCAATTCTTTTGGATATATAACCGGAAGTAGAATTGCTGGATTAGGTAGGTATGGATTTCTGTCTCCAGTTTATGAATGAAGAAACAGTGGTCCAGGGAACTCCTGTAACATGCACACAGTCTGCGGAAGGCCGCAGAGTGAAGGCTCACCCTTGACTCTCGTCTTTGCCCATTTCCACCCCATTCTGAGGTCACATCCTTAGCTGCAGCATTTAAGGGTATACCTAGGTTTAACTTGGAAAATTGGGGATTACATTTATGCATACTTGTGGCAGCAGCTGATTTTGTGGTTTACATAATTGGAAATGGGAGAAGGTTTAGAGCTCTGTTTTGTCCCAGGCTCAAGTTTCATTAAGTGGTTGACAACCATAAATTGGCTGAATTCTTTTCTGGACACCAGATTCCAACATTGTTCTGCGTGTTGTTTTAGTTTTGTGTTAATTAAGTGTTAACAGAAGTCTGGGGTGGATTGTTTTGGAATTAGCTGACCAAGGATCCATTTATAATTTTTTAACCTTGGGCATGTCAGTATTTAAAAGCCATTTTATTTTTTTTTCAAAAGCAATTTTAACTTGAACTGTGTAACTGTTCTGTTTAACTATGAAGTTCTAATTTATGCCAATTATCACATTGCCAAATAGGTTTATATTCATATTAAAATTTCAAGTGGAATTTGGTGAGTCTAATTTTGTAGTGGCTCTGAGATTAAGATGTGTGAGTAGACAAAAGTGATTTTATTTGTTTCCTTTCTAACCCTAATTGTTCTGTACTGTTCCTGGGTTGCCATTTGGAATGTGTAGGTTGATGGGGGTGGAAGCTGTTTGTGAAAGGAGAAGTCGCAAGGAAGAGAAAAGAGAAAGGGCAGGGAAAGTAAAGAAGGTCTGTAGAATGATCTTATATCTGACGCAATTGTTGAGACCACCTCAGCACCACCCCCTGCTTTTTTTTTTAAACAGAGTCTCACTCTGTCTCCCAGGCTGGAGTGCGGTGGTGCGATATTGGCTCACTGCAAGCTCTGCTTTCTGGGTTCAAGCAATTCTCCTGCCTCAACATCCTAAGTAGCTGGGATTACAGGTACCTGCCACCACCTCTGGCTAATTTTTATTTATTTATTTTTTTTAGATGGAATCTCCCTCTGTCGCCCAGCCTGAGCAATTCTCCTGCCTCAGCCTCCCGAGTAGCTGGGGATTACAGGCACATACTATGCCTAGCTAATTTTTTGCATTTTTAGTGAAGATGGGGTTTCACCATGATGGCCAAATTGGTTTAGAACTCCTGACCACGAGCGATCTGCCCACCTCAGCCTCCCAAAGTACTGGGATTACAGGTGTGAGCCACCGCGCCAGGCCTAATTTTTGTATTTTTAGTAGAGACAGGGTTTCACCCTGTTGGCCAGGCTGATCTCGAACTCCTGACCTCAAGTGATCCATCTACCTCAGCCTCCCAAAGTGCTGGGATTACAGGCGTGAGCCACCGCACCCAGACTCAGCCCTTTATTTTATTGAAGAGATGGTCAAGACACAGATAAATTGGGTATCTCATTCTGCCACATGGATGAGCTTGGTGGAGCGCTGCTGGAATCCTTGAAGGTCCCCTCACCCTCAGTCCAGGGCTCTCTGGATTTCCAAAGCTGTTTGCATTGGCTCAGAAGTCACTTTAGGGCTCTGACAGGAAATGAAAGACATTTTCCATGGCCAGGTGAGGTGGCACATGCCTGTAATCCCAGCACTTTGGGAGGCTGAGCCAGGTGGATCATGAGGTCAGGCGTTCAAGACGAGTCTGGCCAAGATGGTGAAACCCCAACTCTACTAAGAATAGAAAAATTAGCCGGGTGTGGTGGTGCATGCCTGTAGTCCCAACTACTCAGGAGGATGAGGCAGGAGAATTGCTTGAACCTGGGAGGCGGAGGTTGCAGTGAGCCGAGATCGCACCGTTGAACTCCAGCCTGGGTGACAGAGCAAGACTCTTGACTCAGAAAAAAGGAAAGGCATTTTCCAAATGGGTCATTTGAAGAGAATTTATGAAGTTGGGGCCGGGCAGGGTGTTGGAGAGCACAGTGTGCCTGGGTAGATAGCAGTGGGCAGCATTACCATTCTGAGGGTGGATGGAGTGAGGAAAAGGAGAGACACTAAAGCCTAGAGAGACCTAGACAGCCAGAGAGGGAGGGCTGCCTGGCAGGAGCCGTAGACCCCAGGTGAGAGGCTCAGCCAGCTTGCAGTGGCTTAGTAGAACCAACACCCTGACCTGACTCTCCTCTCTCTCTCCATCACCTGCTGGAGCTCCCTTTTTGCCAAACCCAACCAGAAGCCAGGGACAAGAGAGCTGTTTGATGTCCTTCTTACAGATCAGCTTTTTGTGTAGAGAAGGGTGATCTAGAAGGACAAAAGTGATGCCCAGCACAAAGGTTCAGAAGTGCAGTTCAGGCTGAATGTGGTGGCTCCCATCTGTAATTCCAGCATGTTGGGAAGCTGAGATGGGCAGATTATTTGAGGTCAGGAGTTCAAGACCAGCCTGGCCAACATGATGAAACACTTTCTCTACTAAAAATGCAAAAATTAGCTGGGCATGCTGGTGGGCATCTATAATCCCAGCTACTTGGGAGGCACAGGTGGGAGGATCATTTGGATACAGGAGGCAGATGTTGTAGTGAGCTCAGATAGTGCCACTGCACTCTAGCCTGGGTGACAGAGCAAGGCTCCATCTCAAAAAAAAAAAAAAAAGAAAAAGAAAAAAAAGAAAGGCATTATACCTCCTAAAGAAAAAAATCTAGCTGTGTAGCCTTCTGTGGTTCCTGGGCCCTGACTGAGTTTCCATGGTATTAGGTTAGTGATTACTTTGTTTTTGTATGAGCAGGCCCCTGAGTTTTGGTCTTTTTGCACTCAACTCTGAACTTCTCATTGTCTCTTTCAGTGATTTCATGATCAGGTTGACTCTGGTGATTAAGTGGTGGTCTGTGTCAATTATCACTCCATATGTCTGGGAAGACAGAATGGCCCACATTGCAATCTGGCCATTTTCCCTGTGCAATTATAGGTCTTAATTTTAATGAAACTTTTTGGGGTTTATTCTAATCAGCAAAATGAAATGTGGTAGATACTGTAGAATTTCCTTTTGGTTGGGTACTGAAACCATACATGAGCCTTTGGCTGCACTTGGCTTTCATCTGAAGTCATGGGAGAATGTGGTTTCAAATGGAAAAACTCTGCTTCCCTGGTATTCTCTTGTGAATGGAATATAGCTCTTACACACATGACCATTGTTTAATTGCAAGTACAGAATATCTTGAGCATATCACAGCTGACTTCTGTCTTCGTCTCCCCATCAGTCACACAATCCAGGAAACTGAGAATTACCCTGTTGTGAAGAAGGCCTGGACTGGCAACATGGCTTCATGCATAGAGACATGTGTGTCCTTGGAGGGAAATACAGGGACTGTTTTGTGGTCAGAGAACATTCTTGCCTACTGAGAAGTCATTTCTGAAATTTGTTGTGCAAGAGGAGTGGACTTTTAGCATTGAATAATTATCTTTATATCAATTTCATGAACTTATGTAGTGGGTAAATTATATGCTTAGTCAGTAATCCACAGACCCAGTCCATTGGATTTTAAGAAAGCCTACCTTACTTTACCTGCAACCATTTCTGTGATTTTATAGCATTGTATTGGGGCTAAATAGAAGTGAATGGACAAATACTGTGAATTTCTTTCTTTCTTTTTTTTTTTTTGAGATGGCATCTTGCTCTGTCGCCCAGGCTGGAATGCAATGGCAAGGTCTTGCCTCACTGCAAACTCCATCTCCTAGGTTCAAATGATTCTCCTGCCTCAGCCTCCTGAGTAGCCAGGACTACAGGCATGCACCATCATGCCCAACTAATTTTTGTATTTTTAGTAGAGACGGGGTTTCACCATGTTGGCCAGGCTGGTCTCGAACTCCTGATCTCAGGTGATCCACCCGCCTCAGCCTCCCAACGTGCTGGGATTACCCAGAGTGAGCTACCCGCACCCGGCCAATACTGTGAATTTCCTTTTTAATTAGTAAACTAATGTAGATGTGGAGTAACAGGAGTTTCTGCAGTCAGATTGCCTGGGTTGAATCCAGGCTCTACACTGGATATTAGCTCTCAGACAAACTACTCAATTCTCAATTCTCTTATATGTAAGTCTCAACACTCTCTCTTTTTTGAGACAGGGTCTCTCTCTGTTGCCCAGGCTGGAATGCAGTGGCATGATCACAGTTCACTGTAGCCTCAAACTACTGGGCTCAGACTACTCTCCTGCCTCAGCCTCCTGAATAGCTGAGACCACAGGCAGGCACCACCACACTTAGCTAATCTTTTTGTTTGTTTGTTTTTGTTTTTAGTAGAGAGAGGTCTCGCTATGTTGCCCAGGCTCCTGACCTCAAGTGATTCTCCCGCCTCAGACTCCCAGAGTGTTGGGATTATAGGCATAAGCCACCATACCTGGCCTCAGTATTCTTTTTTTTTTTTTTTTTTTTTAAATAAGGAGTCTCACTGTGTTGCCAGGCTGGAATGCAGTGGTGCTATCTCAGCTCACAGCAATCTCTGCCTCCTGGGTGTGAACGATTCTCCTGCCTCAGCCTGTCGAGTAGCTGGGACTACAGGCATGTGCCACCACACCCAGCTAATTTTTTTTTTTTTTATGTATTTTTAGTAGAGACAGGGTTTCACCATGTTGCCCAGGCTGGTCCTGATCTCTTGACCTCGTGATCTGCCCACCTTGGCCTCCCAAAGTGCTAGGATTACAGACGTGAGCCACTGTGCCTGGCCAATATTCTTATATGTAAGATGATGGGAAGGCGTATGGGTTATAATTTGGTTCAAAAACATAAAACAAAACATCCCAAAGAATAGTGGCTTAGTCACGAGTTAATTTTTCTCTTGTATAAAAGAATTCTGGTGGTAGACAGCCAGGGGCTAGGTTGGCAGCTCCTTGATCTTACCAGAGACCCAGGTTTCTTTTATCTACATCCTCTGCTACCTTCAGTTTGTAATCTCCTTCCACAAATTACAAGACGGCAGTTGGAGCTCCAACCATCTCACCCATACTCCAGGCAGCAGGAGAAATAGGAAAGGACAAAGAGGGCATGCATGCCATCAATAAGTCTCTCTTCTCTTCTGGAAGTGTCACTCAACAACTTCTGTTTCCATCCTGTTGGCCACTGCTAATCACCAGGTGAGCTGGTCAGTTAGTGCTTTAGGGTTGGGCGTGGTGGCCCACGCCTGTAATCCCGGCACTTTGGGAGGCCGAGGCAGGTGGATTACCTGGGGTCAGGAGTTAGAGACCAGCTTAGCCAATGTGATGAAACCCCATCTCTACTAAAAATACAAAAATTAGCCGGGTGTGGTGGTATGCACCTGTAATCCCAGCTACTTGGGAGGCTGAGGCAGGAGAATCATTGAACCTAGGGGGCAGAGGTTGCAGTGAGCTGAGATTGTGCCATTGCACTCCAACCTGGGCAACAAGAACAAAACTCCATCTCAAAATAAATAAATAAATAAAACACAAATAAGTAAATTAATATGTTAATTGGGCACCTTGAAGTTTCACATAAAATAGGCACTCTCTTCTAAGGAGTAAGGAAAGAATGGATCTGGGGCAGACAAATTTCAGATTCTGCATAGGCAATGAAGACAGACTTTTGTGAGGTTGAGATGATAAATCCCCCATCAAAGTGTCTAGCAAAGTGGCTGGCACTAGGAAAGCACTCATTTCATACAGTACATAATTATTATATATTTATAAAGCAATGAGACTTTCAAAAATGTAGTCAGATTAAACAGAACAACATTTATACAGTTTTGCTTTCAAAAGTCATCACCTTGAAAGGCAACGTATCATTTCCTTTACTCTTGATCTTAGCCAAAAGGCCGAGAAGCGATATATCATTTCCTTTAATTTAACATGACTTCCTTCAGGAGTACTTTCAGAACCAGTTTACTATTTACATAAGAACAACAGCTTTATTGGTTTGTTTCCAGTATCAGCTTCATCATCTATTGTAGTCAATAAAATTAGTGTTGAATGACACTCAAGAATGATGAGACTTGACCCTTGAGAATATGTTCTAAAATGTTCACAGGCGGTAGGGAACTCTGGTTCACTTATCTCCTATTTCTAGAAGCCAGACTTCCATACTTCCCACGCTAATTGGAGATAGTTGTATAAACATGGTAGAGGAAAGTGTATGTAAAATGTATTTGTAGCCAGGCAGAGGCTCAGACCTGTAGTCCTGGCACTCTGGGAGGCTGAGGCAGGAGGTTCACTTGAGCCCAGGAGTTTGAGACCAGCTGGGCAACATAGTGAGAATTCATCTTTACAAAAATAAAAATAATAATAATTAGCCGGGCTTGGTGGTGCACACCTGTGATCCCAGCTACTTGGGAAGCTGAGATGAGAGAATTGCTTGAGCCCAGGAGGTTGAGGCTGCAGTGAGCTATGATCTCACCACTGCACTCCAGCCTGGGCGACAGGGCAAGACCATGTGTTTAAAAAAAAAAAAAAGGTATTAAAAAAACATATGGCCAGGCATGGTGGCTCATGCCTGTAATCCCAGAACTTTAGGGAGTTGAGGCGGGCAGATCACTGGAGGTCATGAGTTCGACACTGGCCTGACCATAATGGTGAAATCATGCCTCTACTAAAAATACAAAAATTAGCCGGGTGTGATGGCACACTCCTGTAATCCCAGCTACTTGGGAGGCTAAGGCAGGAGAATCACCTGAACATGGGAGGTGGAGGCTGCAGTGAGCTGAGATCATACCATTGCACTCCAGCCTGGGCAACAAAAGCAAAAACTTCATCTAAAAGAAAATGGCCCTAACCATGAAGATTAGTACATTTGAAAGTACTTCATATCCTTATTAACCTTTGGTCAGATATTCATGGTAATATAGGCTTATAGATGAAATTGAAGTGATTCACTAGCATTGTAAAGATACAGGTTGAGCATCTCTAATCTGAAAATCCAAAATCCGAAATGCCCCAAAATCTAAAACTTTTGTGCACCAACATAATGCTGCATTTGGAAAGTTCCACATTTTAATTGTTTAATGTAAATTTTGTTTTATGCACAAAATTATTAAAAATATTGTGTAAAATGTGCATAAGGTGTATTGAAACATAAATAAATTTTGTGTTTAGACTTGAGTTCCATTCCCAAGATAGCTCATTATGTATATATGAATACCCCAAAATCCAAAAAAATTCAAAATCTGAGATACTTCTTGTCCCAAGCATTTTGGATAAGACATCCTCAACCTATATACCCATTTCTTATTGAAAGTGGTTGAGAGTTTGTATAAGAAAACTTGAGTTTTTGTTTTTAACTTGCGGGTAGAACTGGTAAATATTTCTGTAAGACTAAAGCTTTAGAAACACACAAGACTTATCTACATACTAAATCATGCAATTATTTTCCTAAGTCCATTATATACATTCCATTTAAGACTAAAAACATGTTGTGATATGAGTTCTAGTTATTTAGTGGTCAACTTGAGGAGCTATAGTATGCTACAAAATCTACTGTATCATATTGTTGACCCTGACATCATTACATGTAAGATGTAGAGGCAATCTCATCTATCATCTCATCAAGTTGTTTATTTTACAGATGAGGAAATAGATGCTGAATTTCAATGACTTACTTGAGATCTCATAGCTAACATATGACAGAGCAGGTATCAGCATGAACCTGGCTCCTAGTATCAAGCCTGTGTGATACCCAGTTCCCTCTTTCTCTCAGGTCGATGTTGCTCTGCCAAGTTTTCCCCATTGGAGTAGGGAAGGTGAACACCAAATCTGGGGATTGGAAATCTTTGCCTCTTATGTGTAGTGAGACAACGACTACTCCTTCTTGGTCAATATCCACTCTTCCCTTCCTTATACAACTCCTAAATTTTTGCCAGGTATTTGGCTATATAACCTGACTACATTTTTGACCTTGTTTATGGCCAAGTGACTGTTCTGGCCAGTGGGATGTGAGTGAAGGTGGGTGGATACAGCTTCTTTGAGCCACGTGTTAAGGATGGTAGTGCTGTCCCGCCAGCTTTGGACAGTGCACTTCTGGACTATTGTATGTGAGAGTATTTAAGTCCCTGTGTTTCAGGGTCCCCTTATTATAGCAACTGTGGCTGTACCCTAACTAATACACTTGGTATCAATCAATTAGCTCTGTATCAAAGCAGGAAGTAGAGTGTTGGAAACAGATGCTCAGTGCCACAAAAAATATCAGCACTGAGACAAAGGATCTCTCAGCAAGCAATTTTTACTTCCTGTAGGAAGGAAGGATACTCTCGCTAGCCATCTTGCCACAAGAGTACAAGGAACAAAGGAAAAGCAGACATATTTATCCCTTAAGCATTTGGGGTTGTCCTTACTGCTGTGTTTGATCTCCGTTGGTTGGAGCCAGACCTCACAATCTAAACTAAAAGCTGATTGGCTAATAACTTAAAACTTTTCTTCTTCTTTCTTTCTTTCTTTCTTTCTTTCTTTCTTTCTTTCTTTCTTTCTTTCTTTCTTTCTTTTTTTTCTTTGCTTCCTTCCTTCCTTCTTTCTTTCTTTCTTTCTCTTTTTCTTTTCCTTTCTTTTCTTTCTCTTTCTTGTCTCTCTCTCTCTCTCTTGCTCTCTCTTTCTTTTCTTTTCTTTTTATTTTTTTTGAGACAGAGACAGGGTTTCTCCATGTTCGTCAGGCTAGTCTCAAACTCCTGATCTCAGGTGATCCACCTGCCTTGGCCTTCCAAAGGGCTGGGATTATAGGTGTGAACCACCGTGCCCAGCCTAACTTAAAACTCTTCTAAACAGGTAAGGGGCATAGGTTGTGAGCTGAGACATGCCTGTGAGCACATCTAGCACAGATATCTTGGTTAAAGTACAAGATCATAGAATGTACTACGTGCCTATAAGCATATCTAACAGCTACATAAGATAGGGCTTAACAAGGAGTTATTAGAACACTTATGATTTATTCTTTAATAGGAAAAGGAACTTTGAAGAGGAACTTTTGCTTCCCACATGGACTCTCTCCTCTTAAGGCTAAGCAATTCACAAAGATGGATTTTGCTCAGGCTCAGATTTTAAACTTTGATAGTTTTAAAATTAAAAAAAAAATTTGGTCGGGCTTGGTGGTTCATGCTTGTAATCCCAGCACTTTGGGAGGCTGAGGCGGGCAGATCACCTGAGGTCAGGAGTTCGAGACCAACCTGACCAACATAGAGAAACCCTGTCTCTACTAAAAATACAAAATTAGCTAGGTGTGGTGGCGCATGCCTGTAATCCCAGCTACTCAGGAGGCTGAGGCAGGAGAATTGCTTGAACCCAGGAGGTGGAGGTTGCGGTGAGCCAAGATCATGCCATTGCATTCCAGCCTGGGCAACAAGAGGGAAACTCCATCTCCAAAAAAAAGTGAATAATAAAATAAATAATTTTTTAGAGATGGGGTCTTGCTCTGTTGCCCAGGCTGGACTTAAACTCCTGGATTCAAGCAATCCTCCCGCCTCAGTCTCCTGAGTTGCTGGGACAACAGGTACACACCACTGCACCTAGATTTTAAGCATATACCCTTGTTTTAAGTCAGTGTAAGGACATGCTTGTATGAGACAAAGTAGTTTACTAGAAAGAATGTTGCCAGGCGTGGTGGCTTACACCTGTAATCTCAACACTTGTGGGAGGTGGAGGTGGGAGAATTACCTGAGCTCAGGGATTCAAGACAGTCTGGACAACATAGTGAGACCTTGTCTCTATAAAAAGTTTTAAAAATAGTGAGGCATGGTGGTGCATGGTGGTGTATGTCTGTGATCCCAGCTATTTGAGAGGCTGAGGTGGGAGGATTGCTTGAGCTTGGGAGGTTGAGGCTGCAGTGAGCTATGATGGCATCACTGCCCTCCACGCTGGGTGACAGATCAAAAAAAAAAAAAAATATTGACCCAGGGAGTTTGGTCAAGGGTTTCTAACATTAGTTTACTATTAATTTCCAGAGCACCTCCATTGGGTGTCTGCTTCCTTAGTTATAAAATGGTGATTATATTGTTCATTTATCCCCTGGAGTATTATGCATAATACTTCATAAATAATGGTTGTAAAGCATTTGGCAAATGCAAGCTTTCTGCCTATTATGCTGAACTAATCCAGTAGCTTTCTTGGCACCTGCAACCTCTAATGATTTATAGATGGGCCTTTTTACTGAAGGAGGCTTGACTTTGGCATGATCTGCCTCAGCTGTCAGACTCTCTGTGGATCGTTAGGACTCAGTGGCTATGTTATCCTTTCCCTGGAACCTTCCCTAACGGCACCACGATGAAGAAGCCATCTCAGTAACGGGAGGGAGAACTGGAGGTCCCCATGGACAATTCTATTCTCCAGAGCAGGGTTTTTTTTTTTTTTTTAAAAGACTGGGTTTCACCATGTTGGTCAGGCTGGTCTTGAACTCCTGACCTCAGGTGATCTGCCCGCCTTGGCCTCCAAAGTGCTTGGATTACAGGTGTGAGCCACCACGCCCGGCCCAGAGTGGGTGTTTGCATCGATGTACTGGTGATTTCTTGAGCCTAGAAGTATTAAATAAATGAGCTTCTGAAACCCTTCTCATGTGATCAACATCATGTTTGCAAAAAACAGCACCAAGTTAGAATCACGCTTTATGCATTAAAAAAAAAAAAAAAAAAAAGAAGAAGCAACCTCGTGGCTAGTATAATTCTCGTGTTACGCCTGTGCCACATATATATATAATAGCTCATTGTGGCGGCTGAATGGGGCTCCCTATATTTTGCCTTGGAGACCATTACTTAAGTAGGTGACTCTTGACTCTTCTATTTCAGCACTTTGAGAAGTTTGCCAGAAGGTGCTCGCTTGTGCCAGGCAGTCCTTAACATTTCCCCCGGGGCAGCCTCCGCATTTTAGTTACGTTACTTTTGACCACTAATCTTTCTTTTATACTGAGCATCTCTATAAGAGACAGCTTTGTAATACTTTCATGACTAGACCCCTTTTTCTAAGGAGCATAACTCTGTTAGACTGTAGTAACTATGTGAGAATGCAGTCCAAGAAAAGTATAAAAAATGGTATCAGGACAATGAGAGAACAGGATTATCATGCTAATAGTTCCATCTGGAAATGATTGGTTGGTATCAAAACTCCACTTACCAGAGTTCTTGCAATGTTGGCATTCAAGAAGAAAGAGTTTGGATGCAATTACAAGGTAGTTATCTTCCAACGTGATACACAGTTACCCTTTGAACAGCACAGATTTGAACTGCGCAGGTCCACATATACATGGATTTTTTTTTCAATAAGAGTTACCTTGCCTCTCCTGTCTCCCTTACCACCTCCTCTATCTCTTTTGCCTCTGCCACCCTGAGACAGCAAGACCAACCCTTCCTCTTCCTCCTCCTCCTCAACATGCAGATGATGAGGATGAAGACCTTTATGATGATCCACCTGCACTTAATGAATAGTTAATACATTTTCTCTTCCTTGTGATTTTCTTTTTTTTTTTTTTTTTTTTGAGACAGAGTTTCACTCCTGTTGCCCAGGCTGGAGCACAATGGTGCAATCTCAGCTTACCGAAACCTCCGCCTCCCCGGTTCAAGCAATTCTCCTGCATCAGCTGCCTGAGTAGCTGGGATTACAGGCATGTGTCACCAGGTCCAGCTAATTTTGTATCTTTCATAGAAACGGGGTTTCTCCATGTTGGTCGGGCTAGTCTCAAACTCCTGACCTCAGGTGATCTGCCCGTCTCAGCCTCCCAAAGTGCTGGGATTACAGGTGTGAGCCACCATGCCCGGCCTCGTTATGATTTTGTTAACATTTTCTTTTCGCTAACTTACTTTTTTATTTTTTTGAATAATATTTTCTTTATTTACAAGTTAGAATCAACAAAGACAGTCCAGGGGACCAAATGGGGAGATGACTGAAACCCTCAGGGCCCCACATGGAGTGAAGGAAAAAGGGAAAACAGTAGAAAAAAAAGTCAATGTAAAAAAAGAGCTCCCCCTTCTTTCCTCCCTAAGGAGGCTGAGGGGACCAAGGCCGCACCCTCCCCCAAGCCTTACCTAGCTTAAAATAAATTAGAACAAACAACCTCAAAACAGGGCCCTTAGAAGTCAACAGATAAGCTATGGCCTTACGTAACTCCAGTACAGGTACTTTCACCCTGTACCCCCTTGCCCTGCCCTAGTCATTTTGAATGGAGGATCTATGTCCAAGAGATCACTTCCCAGTAGGGCCTCATGAGAATTCAATCTTATTTTGTCCATGTCCCTCCTTCAGTAAATGTCCCCGCATCCCTCCCCCACTGCAGGGCCAGCTCTCCTAGAGGGGGGGGAAGAGGGTGAGATGAAGTCACAGCAAAGGGGAAAGGGGTGGGTGGGGCAGGATGGTCTAGGGGTCTGGTCCTGTGGAGCCTTCATGCCCCATCTGGCCTGGCCCCTTAGCCTGAGTCTGAATCACTGGTGTCTGAAGAAGACGACTATGAAGAGGAGGAGCTGGAGTCTGAGCTGGAGCTGGAAGCACTGAGGCGTGACATGACTACTTGCTGTGCAGAGGTTACTCTGTTTTCTCACTTGCTTTCTTGGGGGGCTTTTTAGTGGAACTGAGCTGTCCACTGACAGCTTGTAACCACTTTTCTAATTCCCACTTTTTCTCCAAAGCCAGTTCTTCCTTTGTCTTTCCCACAGGCTTCTTAATGGTGTAGGGCTTCCGAGGTTTCTTACATAGGCAGGAAAGGACATAGCGCTCAAGCTCTCCAAGTGTGGATGGCTTGAGTGTTTCAAAATCAATCTCAATCTCTTCTGGGTTTGAATCACGTAAAGAGGGTTCCTTGGCTTGGATTATGTGCACATCTCGGCCCAGCTTCTCTCCAGGTAATTTGTTGATGTCCAGGCTCAGCTGCCGCTTTTCATCGTAACTCAGGGGCCTGCTCTCTTCCTCCTCCTCTGAATCATAACCCGTAGGCAGGGCAGGTGGGGCTGTCTTTGTGGCCTTTTTGGGGAGCTTGGTGCCACTTCCTCAAGAAGGTCCAAAGCCAGAAGGGCCTAAAGCAGCACTGCCACCTCCACTGCCACTAGCTTTCCTGGACTTCTTGGGCTGAGGTGAGTGGGGTGCTCGAGGCCCCTTGTCATCTTTATTGGCCCCAGCTCATCCTCGATGCTTCTCTGCCTTCCATTTCTTCTTTTTCTCTTTTTTCTCTCTTTTCCTCTTGGGCTTGGATATTGGACTCTGGGACAGAGCAGCCAGTTGTTCATGTACTGCCCGAAGCTGTTCCTGCAGTTCTGCCAAGCGATGAGCCCTTTCTTCCTCTGAGTCTGAGCTTTCACTCTCTTCTTCCTCCTCCTCTTCCTCAGAGGAGCTCTCACTGCTACTTTCCTCACTGGAGGACTCTGAAGATGATTTGGCCAAGCCAGGGGTCATGGCAGTAGAGACTGGTAAAGGCCCTGGTTCCAGTGGTTCATCTGGCATCTTGGCATAACAGAATTCAAATACATCCTGTAGCTTTTATGCCATTGCCACAACATCGTGATCTAGGGGATTGTATGTATAGCAGTTAGATAACATAAGCCGTACGTCAGCAGCAAACTTCTTCCTGTGCATCCTGGTAATCACAGTTCTCCATCTTCTGCTGCAGACGGAGGCAGCCATCAGAAGCTGCACAGGCAGGAAGACTCACCTTTCCCTGCCAACCCCAGACACCACAAGAGGAGCCATCTCTTGAAAGCACAGTGGTGATGACCTTAAGGATCTGTGCCCTGGGGTTCAAGTTTGAAGTCAAAGGACTTTGGGTGGGTTGAAGCAATATTTATGTCTTGACAGGGCTGAGGTCCATGTGGTGCTTAATGATGTCATGGTAGTCATGCAGGCTAAGTGCAGAAGTGTCCACTGGTTTATAGAAAGGCCACTGGCTTGAGCTCAGGAGTTTGAAACCAGCCTGGAGAATATGGTTAAACTCCATCTCTATGAAAACATACAAAAATTAGTGAGGCATTGTGGCATGCGTATGTAGTGTCAGCTAATCAGGAGGCTGAAGTTGCAGTGAGCCAAGATCATGCCACTGCACTCCAGCCTGGGCAATAGAGCCAGATCCTATCTCAAAGAAAAAAGCCCTTCTGGCCAGGCACAGTGGCTCACATCTGTAATCCCAGCACTTTGGGAGGCCGAGGCGGGTGGATCACCTGAGGTCAGGAGTTTGAGACCAGCCTGGCCAACATGGTCAAACCCTGTCTCTACTGAAAAAAACAAAAATTAGCTGGGCATGGTGTCAGGCTCCTGTAATCCCAGCTACTTGGGAGGCTGCGGCAGGAGAATTGCTTGAACCCAGGAGGCAGAGATTACAGTGAGCTGAAACCATGCCACAGCACCCCAGCCTGGGCAACAGAGCAAGGCTCTGTCTAAAAAAAAAAAAAAAAATGCCCTCCAAAACAAATTTTTTACTTTTATTTTTTAAAGATGGGGTTTCACCATATTGGTCAGGCTGGTCTCGAACTCCTGACCTCAGGTGATCCACCCACCTCAGCCTCCCAAAGTGCTGGGATTACAGGCGTGAGCCACCGCGCCCGGCAAAAACAAAGTTCTACATGGGTTTTTGAATGTGTGTGGGGTCAGTGCCCGAAACCTCTGTGTTGTTTTAGGGTCAGCTTTGCTGTAGTCATTACTGCATCACCAGTTTTAGCTGTTCCTTGAGATGGAGGAAGGAAGAAAGATAGGGAGGGAGAAAGAAAGGGAGTTAGTGATGTGGAATAGGAGATGGGAAAGGGGGAAGGACCTGGAGCCCACACCTGCCATATGTTATGAATGTTGTGTCACTGAATTCTCATGAATCCAATGTCATTTCATTACCCCAACATCCCTGCATGGCTGGTGTTATCCCAGATGTACAGAGGAGGAAGTCATGAGTCAGAGAGGCTGAGTAACATTCAGTTAGAAAGTGTTGGTGAGAAAATCTGAATCTGCATTTACCAGACTCCAGAGTCCTTACTCCTGTCCTGAGGCCATCTTGTCTTTTTGGTGAATGAGGAATGTACCAGAGGAAGGAAAAAGGTTCAGATATGTTGCCCAGGCTGGTCTCAAACTCCTGGGCTCCAGTGATCCTCCTGCCTTGGCCTCCCAAAGTGCTGGGATTCCAGGCATGAACCACCACACCTGACCTTCAGCCAGTTTAAACAGATTCCCCAGGAGAAGTGTTGCTAGAAACACAATCAGCTTAAATAGGAAAAGAAAACAGAATGATGAGCTACCTTGCAACATCCATGGTGGAAACTAGAGGTAAGAGTGAAATAAGGCAGTAAGAATTCTTGAGTTAGAGAAACGAGTCAAGTGTGTGGAATATGTGATGTCAGCTTAGAAAATGCAAGACAGTCTTCACTGAATACTTAGATCTGCAAAGTAACAAGATTTATGTTAATTAAAAAGCCACTAATGTTTCAATGGGATGAGACCGTTGGGGACCTTTCGAGAGGGTAAATGTATTTGGCATTTGGGAAAGATGTAACTATTTGGGGCCATAGGTGGAATCCTAAGGTGGCCCTCCAGGATTCTGGTCCTTGATGTATGCACAACTTCTCCCAGCTATTCAGTTAAACATGAAGCTAGGTACTGCTGTAAAGGTATTTTTTTTAAAGATATAATTAAGGTCTTAAGTCAGTTGACCTTAAGACAAGAGGGTTATCAGGAGGCCTAATTTAATTGTACAAACCCTTTAAAAGTAGAGTTTTCTGCCAGGCGTAGTGAGGCCAAGGCAGGCCGATCATGAGGTCAAGACATTGAGACCATCCTGGCCAACATGGTAAAACCCTGTCTTTACTAAAAATACAAAAATTAGCTGGGCATGGTGGCGGGTGCCTATAATCGCAGCTACTTAGGAGGCAGAGGTTGCAGTGAGCAGAGATTGCGCCACTGAATTCCAGCCTGGGCAGCAGAGCAAGACTCTGTCTCAAAAAAAAAAAAAAAATGGAGTTTTCTAGCTGGGCATGGTGGTATAAACCTGTAGTCCCAGCTCAGAAGGCTTAGGTGGGAGGTTCACTTGAGCCCAGGAGTCTGGAGTCTCTCCTAGGCAGCAGAGCAGGACCCTGTTTCAATGACAACAACAACAACAACAACAAAAAAAAAAAAAAAAAAAAAGGAGAAAAAGCAGAGTTTTCTTTGGCTGGTTAGAAGTAGAGATCAAAGAGACATACTCCGGCTGGCTTGGAAGAAATAACACCCACTTGAATGGCCTATGGGGGCCACATGACTAGGAACTGCAGACAGCCACTAGGAGCTGACAGCCATTCCTGCCGACGGCTTGAAGGAAAAAGGGGACCTCAGTCCTACACTCCCAAGGAGATGAATTCTGCCAACCTCAGCCTGGAAGAGAATCCGAGCCCCAGCTAAGAATGCAGCCCCAGTTGACACCTTGGCTTCAGCCAATGAGACCCTGAACACAGAATCTAGTCACTCTACGCCCAGATTTCTGACCTATGGAAACAATAAGATTATAAATGGGTATTGTTTCAGCCAGATGTGGTGGCTCACACCTATAATCCCAGCACTTTTGGAGGCCAAAGCAGACAGATCACTTGAGCTCAGGAGTTCAAGACCAGCCTGGGCAACATGACAAAACCTGTCTCTACAAAAATTAGTCCGGTGTGGTGGCACATGCCTGTAGTCTCAGCTACTCAGGAGGCTGAGGTGGGAGGATTGCTTGAGCCTGGGAGGCAGAGGTTGCAGTGAGCTGAGATCATTTTTTTTTTCTTTTATTTATTTATTTATTTTTAAGACAGGATTTCACCATGTTGATCAGGCTGGTCTTGAACTCCTGACCTCAGGTGATCCGCCTGCCTTGGCCTCCAAAGTACTTGGATTGCAGGCATGAGCCACCATGCCCGGCTGAGCCAAGATCATGCCATTGTACTTTATAGTCTGGGTGACAGAGTGAGACCGTCTCAAATAAATAAATCAAAATTAAAAAAATAGGTATTGTTTTAAGCCATAGAGTGTGTGGTGATTTGTTACACAGAAATAGAAAACAAATACACAGTTACCCCATTTCCCTGGTTTCCTCCACAAGCCTATGAAGAAGGTAAGGCAAGTATTTTTAAATTTCCATTAGATTTGGAGGAAATTGATGCACAAAAAGAGTATACTACTAGCTCAAGTTTATTTAGCGAATCAATCATTGAGCTGGGAGGAGTTTGGTTCCTTTGACACTTCCAGAAATGCTTATACATCCTGATGATGTGCTGACATTGTTTTTATTGGCAGAGCAAAGCCTTTGGAGCATGTTTTGATCCAGTGGAAGAGTTGGTGATAAGGGGAGGATATTGCAGAGAGGGAGAAGTAAGGAGAAGGGAAGGTGATGGGAGCTACATCTGCCTTCACTTTATTCCTAGCTGATACCCCTCTGCGTCCCCCTTTAGATCTGTGCCCACAGAGAGAGCCGGCTCCAGCATCTTTGCTATAGCCTTGAGTCTTCTGCTGTAAGTTTTCATTCTTTTATTTATTTTTTGAGACACAGTCTCACTCTATTGCCCAGGCTGGAATGCAGTGGTGTGATCTCAGCTCACTGCAACCTCCACCTCCCAGGTTCAAGTGATTCCTCTGTCTCAACCTCCTGAGTAGCTGGGATTACAGGCGTGCACCACCATGATGGGCTAACTTTTGTATTTGTAGTAGAGACAGAGTTTCACCATGTTGGCCAGGCTGGTCTTGAACTCCTGACCTTGTGATCCACCCGTCTCGGCCTTCCAAAGTGTTGGGATTACAGGCGTGAGCCACCGTGCCCTGCCAAGTTTTCATTCTTTATCTTTTTTTTTTTAATGAAAAACTTACAGTTAATGATTGTATTGCATTTGGGTTTGCATGTGTATGCGTATGAACGTGTATCACGTTCTCCAGGGGTTTCCTGGAAATCCCTTTAAAGTCTCTGTCTATCTCAGGACAAGAGGAAGAGACAGGCTCATACACTCTGGCAGAGAGGGCTGGTTTGTTCCCAGTGTACATTTCCCTTGCTTCCATGTCATACAAGGGTTTAATCTGTGCTCATGGCTGCCCTGAATAAGAACTATATTTCCAGCTTTCTGGAAGCCAGTTGTGGTCATGTGACTAAGTGGTAGCAAATAGCCTGTGGGGAGTAGTGAGGTGTGCCACCGCTGGCAGAGCTGTTACAGGAAGTGTTGTGTTCTCCCCTCTGTGGTCCTCCTTCCCTGGCTGGAATTGCCATGTGACAGTGCTCTACTTTTTTTTTTTCTTTTCCTTTTGGTTTTGAGACAGGGTCTTACTCTGTTACCCAGGCTGGAGTGCAGTGGTGCAATCTCGGCTCACTGCAACCTCTGCGTCCCAGGTTCAAGCACTTCTCCTGCCTCAGCCTCCTGAGTAGCTGGGATTACAGGCACATGCCACCATGCCCAGCAAAGTTTTTGTATTTTTAGTAGAGATGGAACTTCACTGTGTTAGCCAGGATGGTCTCCATCTCCTGACCTCGTGATCTATCCGCTTCGGCCTCCCAAAGTGCTGGGATCACAGGCGTGAACCGCTGTGCCCAGCCAGTCTTCTCCTCCCCTCCCTTCCCCACTCCCCTCCCCACTCCCCTCCCCTTTCCTCTCCTTTTTCTTTTTTGTAGAGATAGGGTCTCACTATGTTGCCCAGGATGGTCTTGAACTCCTGGCCATAAGCAATCCTCCTGCCTTGGCCTCCCAAAGTGCTGGGATTTCCTCTTTCTTCTGAATCCAGCTCCAGCGTTATCAAATTTGGTTCCTCTGGTCATGTAGCATCCTCTCATGTGTGGCTTTGGGACCCCTTGCTCTGCCTCTGCATGTTCTGAGCACACTGTGTTGAGGTTTCTCCCGTCGTGACCCTTATCACATTGGATAGAATTAGTCTTTTCCCTTGGTGCTCTCCCCACAGGGTTGTAAACTCGCTCAGAGCAGGGGCTGTTTCCCATTCTACCAGAGAGCCTGTTACATATTAAGTCCACAATACATATTTGTCCAACCATCATACATATGAATGAAACAGGGAGTGGAAGAATGCATAAAAATCACTGTGGACTGGAGAGTTGGATGTCAGCATTTGTGGGACTTTGCAATGTGGATGCCTGATATAAAATAAGGTTTTATTTGGGAGGGATGCACTAGACATGTGAAATCAAATGCTGTTTATTCTTTGTACAAAGTGAGCTTTCCAACTCAGCGATGGGTTTCTAACTTTCCTGTTTTTCTCTTGTTCTCCCTGTCCATTTCCTTCTACCCTCATGAAAGCCCCTTCTCTCTATCCCTTTATTTTCAAGAAGCGATCATGTAGTAAATCCCATCCCACTGAGTCAAATTTAGGTCATCTTTTATTTGGTCAAAATATAGTCTTACTGGCAAGTGGTATCACTATTATTCAGGAACACACATATTGTTTTACTTACAGCTGTGTAGTATTTTATGTTCTCATATAAATGTTATGCCTGGATTATAGTGGAAGCAAACTGGACTCCACTTATTTGAAAAAAATAATGGGAAATCAGCGTCATTCTATCCATCGTCCTGACAGTGTCCCATTTCTCAAAGGAGTCTTTGCATGGACTGTGTCGTGTTGCTTGGTAAACAAGCTCTCTGCTGACCCTCTGAGATGGTTTTCGTAGCATGAAGCCTTCAGCTGGGGGAGGAGTGAGGCAAGAAATCTGCCACGTGACAGGGAGGGATAGAGAGTTGCTTGGTTGGGCATCTTGCAGGGAGAGTGGCCGACAAAGCTGTCAGGTTCTCTTGGGTAAAGATCTTGGAAGGTAGTAGAAAAATGTACACATTTTTCTGTGGGCAAGACATTCAGAACAGATGGGAGAATCCAGCACTGGTGGTGGACTTGTGCACCATCATCAGGTGTCATCATTACCATTATCCTGTTCTCAGGAAGGGTCTGCTTTGTTTAAGGGGTGTGTGTGTGTATTATTACTCTGCTCAGTCTCCCCCTTACTAGCAAATAGTGAACAGAAGTCTGGCTCTAAAATTCAGGCTCTCTCTGCTGTACTTCTCAGCTCCTTTAAAGATGTGATGGCTGATCCCACTTCTTCTGTCCTTATGTATGTCACCTTGTACTTATACATGTATGTGCACTTGTATATAGATGGCTACTTTTATGGAGGTGTGTAGAGGAACATAGTTCTTGAACTCTTTTCGCAGAATCACACAGGAAAGGCATTCTAGAACCTTATTTTGGCTGGGTGCGGTGGCTGACTCCTGTAATCCCAGCATTTTGGGAGGCAGTGTTGGGCAGATCACTTGACCCCAGGAGTTCAAGACCAGCCTGGGCAACATGGCAAAACCCCATCTCTACAAACAGTACAAAAATTAGCCAGGCATGGTAGTCTCCACCTGTAGTCTCAGCTACTTGGGAAGTTGAGGTGGGAGGATAACTTGAGCCCAGAGAGATTGAAGCTAAAGCAAGTCATGTTTATACAACTGCATTCCAGCCTGGGTGATAGAGTAAGACTGTCTCAAAAAAAAAAAAAAAAAAGTGTATATATGTACACACACACACACACACACACACACACACACACAGAGTACCTGAAACAGAGTCAGTGTTCAACAACTATTAGCTAATATTATTATGAAAACAGGATCAGAATGTTCAATTTCTTACGGGTTATATTATTTTTTAAATCATGCTAAAAATTGACTGTGTTGACAGTATAAATAAAAATAAATAAAAATAAAATATAAATATGGCCAGGCACGGTGGCTCACTCCTGTAATTGGGATGGAGTGAGACTCCATCTAAAAAGATACATATATATATATATATATATATATACATATATATATATATATATATAATATTTTAAATATTTTGAATGTATATCCATAGACATTAAATGTTGTTATTTATTAAAATCCTGATTTGGTTAAGTTAAAAAGGTTTAATAACAAACCTCTAATAATTTTCCCTTTTTTGTTGAGACCGAGCCTCACTCTGTCACTCAGGCTGGAGTGCAGTCGTTCAATCTTTGTTCACTACAACCTCTGCCTCTTAGCTGGGATTACAGGCGTGTGCCACTGTGCCTGGCTGATCTTTGAATTTTTGGTAGAGATAGGAGTTCACCATATTGGCCAGGCTGGTCTCGAACTCCTGGGCTCAAGTGATCTGCCCACCTTGGCCTTCCTCCCAAAGTGTTGGGACTATAGGCATAAGCCATCACGCCTGGCATAATTTTCATTACATTGTTATATGCAGTAGTATTGTAAAGGAATCATGCTGGAATAATAGAACAAAAACATACACATTTATATCTATATTTTATGAGATATGCACATTTATATATCTACACATATATTTAAAATTGTAAAAAACACGTAATATAAAATTTACTCTCTTCACCATTTTTAAATTCACTAGTGCTAACTATATTCATCTTGTTGTGTAATAGGTCTCTAGAACTTTTTTATCCTGCAAAACTGGATCTCCATGTCCACTGAAGAACTTTCCATTCCCTTTTCCTGCTACCCTGACCACCATCCTACCTTCAGTTTCCTTGATTTGACTACTCCAGGGACCTCATATAAGTGGAGTAATGCAATATTAGTCTTTTTGTTCTGAATTATTTCACCTAGGATTATGTCCTCAAGGTTCATCCATGTTGTAGCGTAAGACAGGACTTCTTTCTTGTTAAGGCTGAAAAATGGTCCATAGTATGTGTAGATGACATCTGCTTTATCTGTTCATCCACTGATGGACATTTGTGCTACTTCCACCTCTTGGCTGTTGTGAATAGTGCTGCTGTGAACATGGGTATGCAAATATCTCTTCTTCAAGATCCTGCTTCATTTCTTCTGAATGCATACCCAGAAGAATTGCTGGATCATATGATGATTCTATTTATTTATTTATTTTTTAGAGATGGGGGCTTGCTAATGTTGTCCAGGCTGGTCTTGAACCCCTGGCCTCAAGCTGTTCTTCCAGCTCAGCCTCTGAAGCAGCTAGGACTAAACATGTCTGCCACCATGCTTGGTTAATTTTTTTTTTTTTTTTTTTTGAGACAAGGTCTTAATCTGTTACCCAGGCTGGAGTGCAGTGGTGCAATCATGGCTCACTATAGCCTTGACCTCTTTTCTTGGTGAGTTACCCAGTCTCAGGTAGTTCTTTGTAGCAACATGAGAATGAGCTAATACAGGGGCGTAGAATTCAATCTGAAAAGGTACATGTCAGGTACTACACTAGAAGTTAGACATCTCATCTCATTTACTCTGGACGGTGACCTTATAGGATCAGCAGTTATTATCCTCATTATATGATGAAGACATGGAGCTTTAGTAGAACTCAGTGACTTGCTAGGGTTTCTGCCTGGGGATATCACCCTCCAACCACTTGCCTTTGCACATCACCAGGCACTTTGACACTTAGAGGGGAAGCTTTGCTTCTAGGGCTGTCTTGCATATTGGTGTTTTACAGATGGTTTTTATTATGCTTCTGTTTTATCCAAAGATTTTCCAGATGGTCGGTTTACCTGGCCCCAAAAAGAAGTTTCCTTTAGACTGGAGCAGGCCTATCTGGTCAGATTTTGTCCTTTCTTCCTGGACATGAATACAACGTGCAGGAAGACAATTTCCAGAAGGAAATTCTAGGTCTTTCTGTTTCTAAGCCCAAAGCTCCCTTTAAAGAGTACAGAAAGATCTAGAATCCAGGACTTAGAGGAAAACCAGAGAAGATTGCAAATGTACATGAGTAGTGATTCCCTGGTTGCATGCATGTTATAGATAGCCATACATAAGACCTGAGATGAATACATGGGTTATTGTCCTTCATGGAGCAGAGTCTGTTTCTATCTCTGGCCTTTCCTAATTCGTGTTTTCTTTAGACTGATCATATTGGGGAAATGGAGGTAATTCCATGTTACTCTCCACTCTTGCTCTAAAATTGCTTCAAGAAGACAAATGCGGAGAGAGATCCAAGATGGCCGATTAGCAACAGCCCAGGAATGTAGCTCCCAGTGAAGGCGCAGAGAACGAGTGAACGCTGCACTTTCCGACGAATTTTTGTTGCCCACAGACCGGGAGATTCCCGGCAGAGGAGCCACACG